>CM044396.1:21237500-21307500 GCA_024322285.1 Musa beccarii
GGATTAACGAGATTCCCCTTGTCCTGTCTACTATCCAGCGAAACCACAGCCAAGGAGCGGGCTTGGCGAGAATCGGCGAGGAAAGAAGACCTGTTGAGCTTGACTCTAGTCGACTTTGTGAAATGACTTGAGAGGTGTAGGATAAGTGGGGCGGTTCGCGGCGGAAGTGAAATACCACTACTTTTAACGTTATTTTACTTATTCCGTGAGTCGGGGCGGGCGGGGCCGGCCCCTCCTTTTGGACCCAAGGCCCGCTTGGCGGGCGATCGATCGGCGGAAGACATTGTGGGAGGTGGGGAGTTTGGTGGGCGGCACATCTGTTAAAAGATAACGCAGGTGTCCTAAGATGAGCTCAGCGAGCAGAAATCTCGTGTGGAACAAAAGGGTAAAAGCTCGTTTGATTCGATTTCGATGCGAATCTGAACCGTGAAAGCGTGGCCTATCGATCCTTTAGACCTTGAATTTGAAGCTAGAGGTGTCGGAAAAGTTACCACGAGGGATAAGCGGCTTGTGGCGAGCCAAGCGTTCATAAGCGGCGTTGCTTTTTGATCCTTCGATGTCGGCTCTTCCTATCATTGTGAAGCGAGAATTCACCAAGTGTTGGATTGTTCACCCACCAATAGGGAGCGTGAGCTGGGTTTAGACCGTCGTGAGGCAGGTTAGTTTTACCCTCGATGATGATGATCGTGCGCGATAGTAATTCAACCTAGTGCGAGAGGAACCGTTGATTCACACAATTGGTCATCGCGCTTGGTTGAAAAGCGTGTGGCTGAAGCTACCGTGTGTCGGATTATGTGACGCCTCTAAGTCAGAATCCTAGCTAGCAGCGCTCGCTCGCCGTCGTTCGCCTCCCGACCCACAGTAGGGGCCTTTGGCCCCCACGGGCTCGTGTCGCCGGTGTAGCCCCCGTGGTGGTACGGCCACGGGTGGCCATCGGGAAGTAAAATTCCATACGCAGACGGCGGGTGAATCCTTTGCAGGCGACTTAAATCTGCGATGGGGTATTGTAAGTGGTAGAGTGGCCTTGCTGCCACGATCCGCGAGATCAGCCCTGCGTCGCGCGGATTCGCCCCAAAAATCAAGCGCCTTCATCGGATGAGGTTGAAAACTGCCCTCGATCGCCCGTCGTCGTATGCGCCGTCTTGAGCAGGTTGCGCATAGAGCCCAAGCCACTCTCTCTCTCTCTCGCTCGCTCCACCATGTGGCGGAAGCATGCATGCTGGCTGTGCTGTGCAAAGCGCTGCTGCTAGCTGCTGCTGCTGCTGCTGCTGCAGCGCTGCAGCGCTCTGCTGCTGCAAGCGCTGCTCTGCTGCTCTGCTGCTCTGCTGCGCGGCTGCTTCTCCGCTGCTGCAAGCGCTGCTCTGCTGCTGCAGCGCTGCTGCAAGCGCGGCTGCTTCTGCGCTTCTGCTGCTGCAAGCGCTGCTTCTCCTGCTCCTGCTGCAAGCGCTGCTGCTGCAAGCGCTGCTGCAAGCGCTGCTTCTCCTGCTCCTGCTGCAAGCGCTGCTGCTGCAATCGCTGCTGCTTCTCCTGCTGCTGCTGCAAGCGCTGCTGCTGCAAGCGCTGCTGCAAGCGCTGCTTCTGCTGCTGCTGCTGCTGCTGCTGCGAGCGAAGCGCTGCTGCTGCAGCGCGAAAGCGTGCTGCTGCGAACGCGAAGCTGCGCTGCGAGCGTGCGCTGAAAGCGAAGCGTGTGCTTGAGCGAGCGTGCGTGCTGAGCGAGCAAACCTGCTGCTCGCTGCGAGCGCGCGTGCTGCGAGCGCGAAGCGTGCGTGCGAGCGCTGCGTCGCGCTGAAGCGTGCGCGAGCGAGCGCTGTTTTGAGCGCGCGGGCCGCGCTGCTGCTGCGAGCGCGCGCGTGCTGCTCGCACCAAGCGCCGCGTGCGGGCTGCGATCGTGGCGAGCGGCGTGCGAGCGCTGCGCTGCTGCGAGCCGCGTGCAAAAGCTGTCGCGTGCAAAGCGAGCGGCTGCGCGCGCTGCTGAAAAAGCTGTTTTGCGGCTGTTTTGCGAGCGCGCGCGCGTTTGAGCGCGAGCGTGCGAGCCCGCGTTTTGCGGCTGAGCTTTCGCGCGTGCTGCGAGCGCGCGGCGGCGTGCGTGCGAGCCATGCGTGCGTGCTGAGCGAGCGAGCGTGCTGCTGCCGCTATAGCGGGCTGGAGCGGCGGCTGCTGCGGAGCGAGCGATGCGCGTGCTGCTGCGCGCGTTTTCGCTCGCGCGCGCTTCGCTCGCTTTTCGCGCGCGTTTTGAGCGCAAAAATGGCTGTTTTGGCCCGTTTTGGGCTGTTTTGGGCTTTTGCGCGCGCGCGTGCTGCGGCGCGGCGGCAGCGGCGGCAGCGAGCGTCAGCCATCTCGGCACCCTGGAACCCCCCGGGTGGCACAGGGCTGGATGGGGCTCCGGATAACGAGGGCGGTGCTGCCCGCGCGCGCCGCTCGCTGTCCGCCGCTCGTCGCTCGCTCGTGCAGCCAAAAATGGCCTGTTTTGGCCCGTTTTGGGCTGTTTTGGGCTCGCGTGCGCGCGCGCGCGGCGCGCGCGCGCGAAACGTCGACCATCTCGGCACCCCCTGGAACCCCGGGGGCGCAGGGCTGGATGGGGCTTTCGGATAACGAGGGGCGGTGCTGCCGCCGCGCCGCTCGCTGTCGCCTTCGCTCGTCGCTTCGCTTCGCGCGCATGCCAAAAATGGCCTGTTTTGGCCCTTTTTGGGCTGTTTTAGCGTGCTGTGCGCGGCGTGCGCGCGCGGCGGCAGCGGCGGCGGCGGCAGGCGTCACCATCTCAGCACCCTGGAACCCCGGGGGTACGAGGGCTGGATGGGGCTTTCGGATAACAGGGCCCGGTGCTGCCGCCGCCGCTCGCTCGCCGCTTCGCTCGCGCGCTTCAAAATGGCCTGTTTTGGCCTGTTTTTGGCCCGTTTTGGGCTGTTTTTGGGCTGTTTTCGCGTGCCGCGGCGAGCGGCGCGAAACGTCAGCCATCTCAGCACCCTGGAACCCCCCGGGTGGCACAGGGCTGGATGGGGCTTTCGGATAACAGGGACGGTGCTGCCCGCCTCGCTCGCTGTCCGCCGCTCGTCGCTCGCTCGCGCAGCCAAAAATGGCCTGTTTTGGCCCGTTTTGGGCTGTTTTTGGGCTGTTTTCGCGTGCTGCGGTGACCGCGGCGAGCGGCGTGAAACGTCAGCCATCTCAGCACCCTGGAACCCCCCGGGTGGCACAGGGCTGGATGGGGCTTTCGGATAACAGGGGCGTGCTGCTGCCGCCGCGCTCGCTCGCCGCTCCGCGCTCGCGCTTCTTCGCTCGCGCGCGCAAAAAAATGCCTGTTTTGGCCCGTTTTGGGCTGTTTTGGGCTGCGTGCGCGCGGCGGTGCGCGCGGCGGCGCGTCAGCGTCGTCAGCCATCTCAGCACCCTGGAACCCCGGGTATACAGGGCTGGATGGGGCTTCGGATAACAGGGGCGGTGCTGTGCCGCGCCTGCCGCCGCGTCTTCGCTTCGCCGCGTTTTCGCTTCGCTCGCCGCAGGGCTGGATGGGGCTTCGGATGACAGGGGCGGTGCTGCCGCAACTAACCTAGCCAAAATTCGCTTTGCGCAGCGCTGTTTTTTTGTTTGTTTGTTTTGGGCGTTTTGGCTGTTTTGGGCTGCGGCGCTGCGTTTGCGCGTCTCGCGGGCGGCGGCGCAGCGTCAGCCATCTCAGCACCCTGGAACCCCCCGGGTGGTACAGGGCTGGATGGGGCTTCGGATGACAGGGGCGGTGCTGCCGCGCTTCGCTCGCCGCTATCCGTCGCTAAATCGCTTCGCGCGTTGCCAAAAATGGCCTGTTTTGGCCCGTTTTGGGCTGTTTTGTTTTGGGCTGTGGCGGCTTTGCGCGTGCTGCGGGACCCCGGCGGGCGGCGGCGAAGCGTCACCATCTCAGCACCCTGGAACCCCCCGGGTTGCACAGGGCTGGATGGGGCTTCGGATGAGCAGGGGCGGTGCTGCCGCGCGCGCGCTCGCTTCGCCGCTCGTCGCTCGTCGCTCCCTCGCAAAGAAAAAAATGGCCTGTTTTGGCCCGTTTTGGGCTGTTTTTGGGCTGTTTTTGCGCGCGCGCGACAGCGGCGGCAGCGAAGCGACGTCAGCCATCTCAGCACCCTGGAACCCCCCGGGTGGCACAGGGCTGGATGGGGCTTTCGGATAACTGGGACGGTGCTGCGCGCGCTTCCTTCGCTCGCATCGCCCGCAAATCGCGCTCGCTTCGCGCAGCCAAAAATGGCTGTTTTGGCCCGTTTTGGGCTGTTTTAGGCTTTTTTTTGCGCTTTGCGGCGCGTGACCAGGAGCGGCGTGAAACGTCAGCCATCTCAGCACCCTGGAACCCCCCGGGTGGCACAGGGCTGGATGGGGCTTTCGGATGACAGGGACGGTGCTGCCCGCCGCTTCGCTCGCTGTCCGCCGCTCGTCGCTCCCTCGCGCAGCCAAAAATGGCCTGTTTTGGCCCGCCAGAACGGGTTTGGAACCCCGGGTGGCTGCAGGGCTGGATGGGGCTTTGGCTTGGGATAATTTGCATGATGCGTAGGCTCGGTCGGCTTTGGCTCGATGCTCGCAAAAGCTGGCTGCTGCCGCGTTTTCAGAAGGCATCGATGCTTGGCAATTGCATGATGCCTGTTTTGGCTTTTGCTTTTGACCAAAAAGCTTTGCAAGGCAGTGTTTTCAGCGAAATGTTTGGAGTCATGCTCAAGCGCATGCATCAAGCGAGCATCAGGCTGAACGTCTTCAGCTGGCAGCAGAATGCTTCGGGGTGCAAATGAAGGGGCTTTGGCTGAGAAGTGCCGACATGGGCATTGTCTTGGAGCTTGGAGCCTTTCTGTGCAAAAATGCGCTTTTGCATGGCTTTGTTTTGGCAGCTGAAAGCTTTTGAAGGAGTGCCGCGTCTTTTGAATGGCACAGCGCGAGCGACCATGTCGACACATGGCACACTGAAGAAATGAAAGCTTGATCGGAAATGGTCATGGGGCTTTTGATGGAGCGTGATCGGCTAAGCTGCGCCGCTTGCGAAATTGCCAAAGTTTGCTCGCAATCGGTTGCCTTGCAGCTTGTTTTGGCATGCTTTTGGGATTTCAAGGAAATGGTTTGGATTTGCCAGGGAGCGGTTTGGGCGGAGTATGCTGGAAGAATCGGCATGGAACCTCGGCCCAGGCTGAAGTCAAGGATTGGCTTGGCCGAGGAAGATGGCTGGCTGTGCGCCGCTTTCGCGCGATGTCGAGCATGAGTCAAAGCTAAAGCTTGAATTTGCTTGCTTAAATGCTGGAGCTTTCAGAAGCATGACTTTGGCGAAATGCATTTCTTTGAATTCTTTTATGCTTTCTTTGATGAACCTTGTTGTGTCATGCTGCATGGAGCAATGATGCGGTGGCCAAGGGAGCCGTGGTGCATGCAGGGCATGATGAAATGAGTTGGATCGAGTTTGCAGTCATGCTGCCAGCGCATCATGCCGCTGATTGCAGGCAATTGCTCGGCAGATCAATGAAGCCATGAAAAAGCATTGGCTTGGCTGAGCGTTTTGGCAAGGCTTCATTGGGGTGCTGTTTGCCATGCGCTTGCTTGATGGTCTCGGAAAACGTCGCGAGTCATCTGAACACCGAGGTCCAGGAGCTGGTGGCACTTGGATGGAGCTTTGGATCAGCGGGCTTCGGATCAATGGGGCAAATCACCGTGACGCAAATGCGCTTCCATGGCCCGAATGCTTTGGGCTTTTTCATGTATTTTAAGCCCTTTGCATGATGTTGAGCGATGCTCGGCGCAATCTTGGCAAGAGGATGCCATGATGCCATGAGGCTGCTGCATGCTTGGCTTCGGAGGCTGCAATGCACATCGAATCCAAGGCTTGCTGCCATGGAGCCATGGTCAGAGATCGATTCAGAAGCGAGTGATTCTTTCACTTTGAAATCTTGAGATGATGATGGTCGCGCTTGATGCTGCATCGTGCTTGAAATCTCGTATCAAGGCTGATGCAACAGCGTCTGATGCTGACTTTGCATGAAGCCGATTGCATTGGCAGATTGAATTGAGCTTTGCTGCAAGCTTGTTCAGAGCTCGCCTCAAATCGCTGCGGATGCATCGGCATGCTGATGCAGATCGATTGCGAACGATCAGCTTCATCGCTGGAAGCCGGGTGGCAAGACCTTGGTGAAACAGACTTGGCTCTTTGCAGGGCGAACTTTCAGCCTAAGCAAGTTTGCAATGGTGCAGTGAGTCAAAACATTGCCAAGGAAGCGATTGGGGATTTGCAAGCTGAATCTGATGTGAACGATGTGCAAGTGGTCGCTTTCACGATGAAGATCTGCTTGCATGGCATACAGCATCTGTTGATGGCACATGATTGGTGCAAGCATTTGCTCAGGTCAGATCTAGGAAGAGGATCGGAGTGCAGGCAGAAGATTGAAGAATCGCCAAGGATGTGATCAAGCGATGCATGCCAGATCAGAGAATGATGCTGCTGCAACGGACCCAGAGATTCATGGTGCAAATGGTGAATAGAGAGTTCACAATGCAGCGGAGTGGATCTCAACTGCGATTGATGAACTTGCTTTCGAATGGATGCTTTTGATGCGTGCAGGATGCGATGCATCTGACCGCTTGAGATGGCTGCCGAGTGCTCTTAGCAGGCTTGAAGCTCATCGGGCTTCATGGTGGGATAGGAGGACTTGAGGCTGATATGCGTGGAGAGGAGCAAGGCTTTTGAGCTTTGGACTGACAAGGGCTTTCTGAAGATGGCTTGAAATGGCTTCATGGGCCGGATGCTTCATGGGCTGCTTGGCTTTGGCTTTAAGATAGCCAGTGATGCAAATCTGAAACTTTCGGCGATGCCATGATGCATGAGCATGGACTTGGATTGAGGCGATGCATGGACATGGCATGAGCATTTGCTGCTTGCTCGTGCGGCAAAAAAAATGGAGAAAGCTGCAGCTAAATTGGCCAAAGGCGCTTCAAAGATGGAGACAACTGAAAAGTTGGAGTGATAGAGCCAACTTCTTGATTGAGCCCGAGAAGTAGTGATGCATGCGCCAGGTGATCGATGGTGACTTTGAGCAAAGCCATTGCTGCAAAGCTTGCAAAAGCCCAAAGAAGGCTGCTTTGAATTTGGGCTTGCAAGTCCGAATCTGTGCTTGAGCCAGCTTTGGAGTACAAACTTCTGGATGGGCGAAGCAACGGTTGCTGCCTACTTCTGAAGGTCAGCGAAAACTCCGGGTGGAATGGAAGGGCGGAAGCGCTTCCAAGCTCTCAGTCGGATCAAGCAGCTTGCGCCGGCTTGAGGATGAAGACCAAAGAAGAAAGGCCCTAATTTTTTGAAGCTTCAATGAAGGCAAATTGCATGAGGAAGGACTCAAAACTTCGCAAAGGTTCGATGCAAATCGGTGATGCAAAGCTCCAACAAAGCATCTATCAGGGTGCTTCAAGAGACAAGAAGAATTTGAAGAGCACAGGATCAGAAGATGGTCTTCGGCTGGCATTCATCGAATGAGATGATCAATGCTCAAGAGCAGCCAAAACGTGATCATTCGTGCATTTTGCCAATGCCAGAGCACCAAAGTCGTCTTTGGGCTGAGTTTGGCTTTTGCAATGCTTTGCGAACGGAATTCATTCTTTCAAATGGCGCAAGCGGAGAACAATGGGAGCCAAGGGGCAAGACTTGGCTTTGGAAGATCAAGAGAAGAAAGCATTGAAGCGCAGCAAGCGCTGAGCTTGTTGAACATGAGGCAAGGCATTCACGAGGAGCTCGAATGCAAAGCATTGCGACAAGAGAATAGCATTTTGATGAAGGGCTTGAAAAGTGCTTGTGAAGTCGAGCCAATGCTTTCAATGCTTGTCCGTTCCATTTGGTTTGTGAATTACTGGCCGAAGTAAAGGGCTTGGGCAAAGGCTAGCACCCCATTTGAGTGAGTTTGGCAGCCAATGCTGGGCTGAGAAGTTTGTGGATGTGGACACTTGTGCTGCAACACTAGGGGCTTATTCATGGGCCAAATCTTACCTTTGTTTGCAAGTGCATTCGAGCTTGTGCATGCTGTTGAACGTGCATTGGATAATGTGTTTGCTTTTTAAATGTGCGTTGCGCTTTGCAAAATGCGCATTTTGATGCGCTTCGCATTTTAAAGCTTGCTCAAAGGCGTTTTTTGCGGCTGCGAATCAAGCCATGAGCTGATGATAATGAAAGCTTTCAAGATCTCGAGCAGATGGAAGCGGGGGCTACGCGGGCTGGATGATGGTTCGGATTCGATAGCAGTGCTGCCCGCGCAGCTCGCTTGTCCGCTTTCAAGCTTCAAAATTCCGCTGTCGAGCCAAAATGCTTTGGCCTTTTTGGTGTTTTTGGGCTTTGCGTGCTTTTTTGGCGCTCATGCACGCTTGCGTCGCGGCGGAAGCAGCGCGAAACGTCGACCATCTCGGCACCACTGGAACCCCCGGCTGGCACTGGGCTGGGGGGCTTTCGGATGCAGGGCAGTGCTGCCCGCCGCCGCGCGCCGCTCTCGCCGCTGTCGCTTGCTCCGCGCGCAAAAAAGCTGCTAAATGCGCGCCAAAAAAGAAATGGCCTTTTTGGCCCGTTTGGCTGTTTTGCTGGCTGTTTCAGCGTTTGCGAGCGCGGCGAAAACAGCGGCATCGCGCGAAAGCTGACTCATCGGCCATCTCAACCACTGGAACCCGGCGGGGTACAGGGCTGGGATGGGGCTTTCGGATGCAGGGACGGTGCTTCGCTGCCGCCGCGCTCGCTCATTGCCGCGCTAAATGCTCGCTGAATCGAGACCAAAAAAAAATGGCCTGTTTTGGCCCGTTTTGGGCTGTGTTTTTCGAGTGCTGCGGCGATCGCGGCGAGCGGAGCGAAACGTCAACCATCTCAAAGCACCACAGAACCCCGGGTAGTGCAGGAGGCTGGATGGGGCTTGCTCGGATCGGACAGGGCGTGCTGTGCGCCGCCGCGCTTGTCCGCTGTCGCCTTTCGCGATTTCGTCGCTTGCGCATGAGGCCAAAATGTTTTGGCCGTTTGCGTTTTTTGCTTTTTTGGATTTTTGGGCGTTTGCGCGTCTTTGCATGCCAGCGGAGGCGCGAACGTCGACCATCTCGAAGCACCACTGGAACCCCGGGTGTGCATGGAGGGCTGGATGGGGCTTCCGGATAACAGGGGTGCTGCCTGCTGCGAGCTCGCTTTGCTGGCGCCGCTTAGTCGCCGCTTCGCTTTGCCGTGCCGAAAAATGGCCTGTTTTGCTTTTGGCTGTTTTTTTGTTTTTTTTTAGCGTCTTCGCTTTCGCTTGCGCATGATGCGCGGCAGCGATCGAAGCGAAATCGTCAGCCATCTCAAGAGCCTGGAACCCCGGGTACGACAGGGCTGAGATGGCTGGAACTTTTTTGCGGATGATGCTTGGGCTGTGCTGCCCTTTCGCCGCTCGCTTGCTGCATCTTTCGCTAATGCATGCGCTGCATGCTTAACGCAAAAATGCTATTTTTGGACCAAAAATGGCCTTTGCCATTGCAGTTTTGCTGCTGTTTTGCAGGAATTTGCGGCGATGAAGCGCTGTTGCATCAGCACGCGGCGTGCCGAAAGCATACCATCTCGGACCCTGAACCCCGGGTACAGGGCTGGATGGCCTTCGGATAGGATGACGGTGCTGCTTTGCTTGCTTGAAGCCCTTGCTGTCGCCGTGCCGCTGCATGCTCGCTTGCCTTGAGCTGAAAAATGGCCTGTTTTGGCCCGTTTTGGCTGTTTCTGTTTTGGGCTGTTTTGCTGGTTGCGTAGCGCGGCGCATGCGAAATTTCGTGAAGCGTCGAAATCTCCAGGACCTGAACCTGGAGCGACCCCTTGGAATTCTGCACAAGCATGGGGCTCAAAATCCTTCATTCGAGGAGCTTGGTAGCGAGCGGGGCAGTGCTGCCGCTAGCACATTGCATGCAAGCGTCGCGCTTGATCGAAAGCGCTTTCGCATGACCAAAAAATTGGATGCGTTTTTTGAAAATTTAGGCGTTTTTGGAGACGCGCTTTTTTGGATGGCTGGATGCTTGCGGCGGTGAATGGCTGCAGCCAAACGTAAGAGCCATCGGCACGGTGGAACCGGGTGCGGGCAAAATGACTGAAGGGGATGGGGCTTTGGCTGGCAGCTGAGGATGGTGTTGTTCAAAGCCGTGCGCTCTTTCATCATGTCGCTCGCTGAAAAAGCTCAAGGTGGAAAGTTGCAGACCAAAAAGCTGGTTTTGGCCTGTTTTGGGCTTTATCATGCGGGCGCGCGTGTGCTTGCGTGAGATGCCGAATGCGGCAAGCGTGGGCCATCTCATTGGACCACTGGACCCCCCGGCATTGGACGGGCTGGATGGGCTTGAGTGAGATGGTGCTGCGCGAATGCGCTTTGCTCGCTCCGCGCGCTCGCTCGCTCGCTTCTGCATGCCAAAAATGGCTATGTAAAACCGTTTTTGGCTTTTTTGCATTTTGGATTTTGCTGTTTCCGCGAAGTGGCCTTTTGGCGCTGAAGTGCTGCGCGAAGCATGCATCATCGAAGCCAGATCTCAAGCCCCGGATCTCGATGGATGCTGGCATGCATGGGGCTTCGGATCGGAGGGGCTTTTGAGGCTCGCCGCCGCTCGCTTAATCCGCGCTGCATCGCATTGTCGCTTTCGTTGCCGACCATGAATTTGCCGCAAAAATTTTGCCTGTTTTGGCGTTTGGGCTGTTTTGGGCTTTGTTTTTTCGTGGCTCATGCGTTGGTCGAGCGAAGCGAGCTGAACTCGGCCATCTCAAAACCTGGAACCCCGGGTGGCACAGGGCTGGATGGGGCTTCGGATAACGGGGCGGTGCTGCGCGAAGCGCGCGCGCTTCCGCCCGCGCGCTCGTCGCGCTAAATCGCTCCGCTCGCATGACCAAAAATGGCTGTTTTTGGCGTTTTGGGCCCGTTTTTGGGCTTTTTTTTGGCTGTTCGGCGCGATGCTTGAGCGAGCTGCGCGAACCATCGGCCATCTCAGCACCCTGGAATCCCCCGGGTGGCACAGGGCTGGATGGGGCTTTCGGATAACAGGGGCGGCTGCTGCCAGCGCGCTCGCTCGTCGCTGTCCGCTCGCTCGCGTCGCTGCGACTGCAAGCCAAAAATGGCTTTTTGGGTTTTTTTGTTTTGCTGTTTTTCGTTTTGCGGTGGCGCTCGTGGCGCGCGCGGCGAGCTGAAAGGTCACCATCTCGACTGACTGGAACCCCGGGTGGCCAGGATGGATGAGGGCTTCGGATAACAGGGCAGTCTGCGTCTGGCGCCGTCGCTGTCGCCGCTCGAAGAAAATCGCTTCGCTCATTGCGCTTGACCAAAAATGTGTTGTTTTGGCGTTTTGAGGCTGTTTTTGGCTGTGTCTTTTGCGGCGGCATGCGGCAGCGGCGCGAAAGCGTCGACCATCTCGGCCACCTGGAACCCGAATTGGTAGGAGGATGGGCTTTGGGGCTTTGGATGCCGGTGCTGCTGCCATTTGCCATTTCGCGCTCCGCTTCTTCCTGCTTGAGCCAAAATGCGTTTTGGCCGATTTTGGGCTGTTTTGGGCTGTTCGAGTTGTCATTTGCGCAATCGATGCGCGCGGCTAGCGTCGCCATCTCGCACCCATTTGACCCCGGGGCATCGGAAGGCCGATGGCTGGATGGGGCTTTTGGAGGGGGATGTGCTGCCGCCCGCTGCTCATTGTGCATGGCTCATTGCCGCCAGTGCAATTTCAGCAAAATGGCAAAAATGGCTGTTTTTGCTTTTGGCCTGTTTTTGGCTTGTTTTTGCTTTCAAGCGGCTAGCGGAGGATGGCGGGCATCGATCATGGATCGAAGCCCAGCACTCAAACATTTGAACCAGCTGATGAATGATGGGCTAAGGCAAAATTGCTTGATGAGGATGCGAGCTGCCACTTCGCCCGCTCGAAATTTCGCCATTATCAGCGCATGGCTCTTCATGCGCGCAATGGCTGGCTGTTTTTTGGCTGTTTTGGCTTTTTTTGGTTTTTTGGCTTTTTGTGCGCTGGATCGCTGCGGCGGGTGAATGGGCGGCGAACGTCAGCCATCTGAAGCCACTCCTGGAGGCTGAGTCTGGTGCAGGGCTGGATGGGGCTTCGGATAACAGAGGCTGCCCGGCTGGCCGCGCTGTGCGCTTGTCTGTCGCTTCGCTGCGCCGCTGCGCTGCAGTGGACCAAAAAAATGGCTTTTTTTGATTTTGGGTTTTCAAGTTTTGCGCAATTGAAAGCGGCGGAAAGCGAGTGGAAAGCCACCCCTCAAGCACCCAAACCCCGGGTGGACAGGGCTGGATGGGGCTTTCGGATGACAGGAGGGCAGTGCTGCCGTGCCCGCGCTGCCGCCGCTCCGAATTCGCTTGCCCAAAAAAAAATGCCAGCGGTTTTTTTTTGGCCGTTTTTGGCAATTGAGCTGTTAAAGGCGCGCAGAGCGCGGTCAGCATCGGCCTTTGGCCGCGCTTGAACATTCGCACTGAAGCATGGATTCGGCAAGGGCTAGAAGGCGGTATGCGGGCATCGATGCCGCGCGATGGGCTAATTTCGCCGGCGTCATCGAGGGCATGCTGCTGCGCACTTCAAAAATGATCATGCTTGCTAAGTTTTTTGTGAAGCTTTGTTTTGCTTGCGAGTTGAATGCTTTGCTTTTTTTTTTGGCGAAGCTGTTTGGGCTTTGCGAGCGGCGAAAACGCGTCGGCACCTACGGAAACGGCATGGCAAGACCCCCGATTGGAGGGCTGGATGGGGCGGGGCTTTGGAGAGGCTTTGTGCGCTCGATGCTTGCCTTGCCGCCGTCATTCGCCGCTTTCGCGCTCGCTTCGAAAATCACCAAAAATGGCCCTTTTTGTTTTTTTGGCAAGTTAAGCTTCTTCCGGGTCGAGCGGCCTTGCGGCGGAGCGGCAAGCGAACGTCGACCATCTCAAGCACCACAGAACCCCGGGTGGGGAGGGCTGGAATCGATGGGGCTTTCGGATAAGAGGACAGTGCTGCCGCGCTGTTGCGCTTCGCTGGTGCGTATGTTGTCGCCGTCGCTTTTTGCGTGCAAAAAATTTGCTTGGTTTTTGGCCCGATTGGGCTGTTTTTGCTGTTTAATTTCGTGCGGCGGCGCTGCGGCGGTGCGACTTGAAATGTCGGCCATCTCAAAGACCTGGAACCCCGGGGTGCGCTGGGGCTGGATGGGGCTTCGGATGAGGGACGGATTGCGCGTGCGCGCCGTATTTCGCGCTTGCAAATCGCTCAATTCGCTCGCTTTCAGAAAGAAAAAAGCTTTGGCTGTTTTGGCCCGTTTTGGCTGTTTTTTGTTTTGCTGCTGTTTGCAAGCGTCTTTGCGGCGATCGGCGGCGGCGAGCGAACGACCATCTCAAGACTGAACCCCAGGTTGGTAAGGGTGGTACGAGGCTGGGCTGGATGGGGGCGCGGATACGAGGGCGGTGCTGCCCGCTTGGCGCCTCCGCTTCGTCGGCTCGCGCGCCGCTTCGCTCATGCGCGACCAAAAATGGTTTTGGGATTTTGGGCTGTTTTGGGCTGTTTTGAAAGCTGTTTTCGCGCTTGGCGACGCGGCTGAAGCGGAGCGAAACGTCGTCAGCCATCTCAAGACACTGGAACCCCGGGTGGCAGGGCTGGATGGGGCTTTCGGATAAGGAGCAGTGGGGCGGTGCTGCCGCCGCCGCTTGCTCGCTGTCCCGCCGCTCTTCGCTCATTGCTTGCTTTGAGCAAAAAGCCTGCTTTTGGCCCGTTTTGGCTGTTTTTGGGCTGCTTTTTCGCTGGTGTCTTGTCGCAATGATGCATGGCGGCGAAAACTTCGCCATCCATCTAAAGACCTGGAACCCCGGGTGGCACAGGAGGCTGGATGGGGCTTCGGATAACGGGGGACGCTTGCTTGTGCTTGCTGCCGCCGCTTCGCTTGTCGCGCTGCGTTGAAAATTAAGCTTTTCGCTTCGCGCGAGCCAAAAATGCTTTGTTTTGGCCTGTTTTGGGCTGTTTTTGGCTTTTGCGTGCGGCGTCACGCGCAGAGCTTGAGCCACTTTGGAAAGTATCTAGCGAATTGCACCCAAAACCCTGTAATCGTGGGGGCTGGTCCGGGCTTTCGAATAACAGCAAGGGCTTTGCTTGAGAATTTCGGCACTAGGCTGGATGGGCTTTGTGCAAAAATAACTGATGCAAGCGTTTTGGCTTTTTTCATTTTTGCGAATGCGGCGTAATCAAGCGGGTCGCTGTCGATCTCTAAAGCCTCGTATGGCTGCTGGATAAGGATCCTTGGAAAATGGGCGTATGCGTGTTTCTAAAGCGTTTTTGCGGACTTCGTTTTCACCTTTTTGCGCCAATTTTTGCGGCGAGCGTTTCCGTCGATTGGAAGCGGAAGAAAACGTCGCCATCTCGGACGGGAAACCCCGGTGTGGCAGTGGATGGGGCTGGGGATGGCGGATAACGATCGGGCAGTGCTGCTGCGCCGCTTCGAGCTCGCATGCCCGTCGCTCGCTCGATGTTTCTTTGCTGCGAAAAAATGGCTGTTTGTTTTGGCCCTGTTTTGGGCTGTTTTTTTTTGCGCGGTTTTCGCGTCTTTTCGGAAGCGGCAGCGATCTCTGAAAGCTTGTCGAACCATCTAAGAGCCCTGGAACCCATGGGGATGGGCTTTGGATGGGGCTTTGGATAGGGGCATTGTTGCTTGCCCGCGCTAGCATCGCTGCCGCCGCTAAATGCCATCACTCGAAATTCGCTGCGCAGCCAGGAAAATGGCTGCTGTTTGGCCCGTTTTGGGGGTTGTTTTGAACATTTTTTTCGCGCGTCTTTGCGAGTGCGCATGAGCTGGATTGAGCTGGCTCGGCAAATCGAAATCGAAGTAGAGTGACATGGGCTAACTTAAGGGGGCATTCGCCTTC
Source organism: Musa beccarii (assembly GCA_024322285.1). Taxonomy (NCBI): domain Eukaryota; kingdom Viridiplantae; phylum Streptophyta; class Magnoliopsida; order Zingiberales; family Musaceae; genus Musa; species Musa beccarii. The sequence goes on from CM044396.1 coordinate 21,252,326, forward strand.
AGTGTAACATCCTCGCATTCCTTGTTTCTAAATTTTAGTATAAGAGTTTAATAGCAAAGTTACTATCCATTTTAAATTTGATAGATGAGTTTGAATGGAATTGAAAACCTATTTATAAGATGTGAGGATCTGTTTGTAAAATTCTGAGGACCTATTTGTAAAATTCGGAGGACTTAATTGTAAAAATATATAAAACAAGGACTAAACTGCAAAATGCACAAAATAACAAATCCCACCGTTTAAGAGTCTCTGCCTTCGTTCCTAAGGAAACTGAGAAGGCAGCATACGTGGAGAAGAAGGGAGAGAAAGAGAGAAGAAGATAAGAAGAAAAAGAGAAGGAGAATTGGGGATTTAGGGTTCTTGGGCTCAATACTTTTCATTGGGATCAAAATTGATCAAAGGCAAGTGTTCTAACCCTTTCCTACAGTTAGTTGGTTCCTTGTTTTCATCTTAATCCTGAAAATTTTAGAAGTTTGAAGTTTCATAATGATATTTCCGCAATTTATGTATCAAACCGCAAATCTGGATTTCTTTTCCAGATTCTGTCCTTTCTGCCTTATCATGTCTATAACTCTCTGTACTGGATTCGTATTTAAGTAAAATTAAATCCATCCGAAAGTATACTTGTATATCTTCATTTTGAGACCAAGATGTATGAATTTGGAGTTCAATTGCCTATCTAAACTTCTGTTTGAATTGACCCTATAGAATCTGTAAAATAGAGATTCTGAGTTCTGACCTTTGGGCATTCTATCACTTGTAACTCACTGTGAACAGATTCAATGGTGATAAAATTAACCTTATTGGAAAGTAGACTCATAAAGCTTTCTGTGCATATCTTATTTGAAATATTTGGAGTGCAGATACCAACTGAAAACGTCTATTTAGTCGACCCTATACATTCTGTAAAACAGAGATGAAGTTTTCTGACCTGTTGTCACTAAATTATTTGTAACTTCCTGTGGGGACCTCTAATTCATACCAAACTTTGTTAACCCGAATCTAGATTATTATATCTTTCAAATGACACTAATTTAGAGTGAATTGGAGCATATTTGGTTATTCAAACAACTCAGGAATTATACCTTTCGAATTCTGCCAGGACCAGATTTTTGTCAAGTTTGCCTATTCTTATTTTGTCCTTTTTGTTGGAAACTGAATTCAGCTAAAGTCCTTCATTCAGTTGAGCTTTATACCATCATTTCAAACCCTTGTATACACATGTCATTATGTTCATTTCAAATTTGAATGCATTGTGAAAGAATATGCTTGCATCGTACTATTTCGTAAAGGCGCATGTACGTTTTATTGTTTCGCATGTGCTTCCGATATGTGTCAAATTATTGTTCATACCTGTCCTTTTGTACTCTGGTGTCTGTGGGATTATTTGGACCTTTGCTAGAAATGGTAAAGGGATTATTTGGACCTTTGCCAGAAATGGTAAAGGGTATTTGTGCATAGAGCCTGCGATGCTCTGCCGGCCCCCTATTCGGCTTCATCCAGACGTGGATGATGACTCTTCCAGACGTGGGAGATATTATTTGAGATCCCACTGCACCCTCTGTGTTTTTGATATGATATCCAAAGCATTATTTGTGTGTACATGTGCGCTTTGGATGATATGAAAGTGAATGATCAGATTTAACATTTGAACTTCTGTTATTTGTTTGTTATTCTGATATGTTCTGAGAGATCACCCATGCACCATTGATATGCTTCATATTGTCCTGTGTGTCATTGGATATGCTTCAACTTACCATTATCATCATCTGATATGCTCTAATTATTCCTTACCCTATTTGTTATGAATTAAATGAGTTGATTAAGAGGACATTCGTGATTATGATATGATGATATATATGTTTCCTTGTATCGGGCCTTGCATTTTGATATCAGGCTTATTGAAAGCTATTCTCCTTCCCTATGGATATGTTAGTCACTTGCTGAGCTTTGTCATGCTCACCCCGTTGTTATATAATATTTTCAGGTTAGCTTTTCAGACTCTGGGATGTTTAAATTGTGCTGAGGAAGGGAAAGCTAGAAGATTTTGGGATGATCTTTAGTGGTTGATATGTTTTTGTTGTATAAGTATATTTTGTGTTTAGTGAAATGTCGATGGTGAACCTGAACTTATATGTTATGTAAAGGTTGGAGGACCTCTCATGTTAGAACTTGAAATATGAAGTTTAAATGGTATGATGATATAAATGTGTGGTAAATGTTAGTTTTGTAGCTATATGGATTTCCTCGTGGATTTTATGATGTGGATATTGTTTAGTTGAGTTGGCTTTGAAATTTTATGAGTCCTGGAGTGATGTGGTATATGGATTATAAATTGCACAGGTTTTATGAAGTTATGGATGTTGGATGTGATTTATGACTTGAATGATTGTTAGTGTCCTCAAATATCGATGTGGATCTGGGATCGTTTTGTTGCTAAAATTTTAATGTTATGAATTTTTTGAGACAGGTCACACCTCTGAATGAGATTAAATTGGGGGGGGCGTGAGAGGTGGTATCGAGCATGATGAGGATCATCACTAAGAATTTTGATATGCTAGATGCATAATAAATTTTGAGGTTTAGTGATTTTATTTAGAGATTGATCAAAATTCCTCTTTTGTTGTTTTTTTTAGGAAGCGAGAATGACGAGATCGTCTGGTTCTCCTGTTGCATCTACTTCTGATCAATTGAGTGGAATCATGAAGACTCTAGAGGCTATGACACAAGTAATGCAACAACAAGTTCGACCGGAAAGAGATGATGGAGCAGGGACTTCAAATCGGATTGGGTTAGGAATTGAACAGTTTAAGAAGCTCAGTCCTCCCAGTTTTAGTGGTGAGCCTGATCCAATGGTAGCAGAACAATGGATAATGCGGATAGAGAAAATATTTGACGTTTTAAATTGCCCTGATGATCTGAAGGTTTCTCTTGCTACCTTTATGTTAGAGGGAGAGGCTGAACACTGGTGGAGAACAATGAGGAGGATTTCTGAAATTAGACATGAGCCATTCACTTGGAAGACATTTACAGAAAAGTTCAACGATAAATATTTCCCAGATTGCATTAGAGAGCAGAAAGAATTGGAGTTCTTGAATCTCATTCAGGGAAATTTAACGGTGGCCAAATATGAATCTAAATTCATTTGAGCTCTCAGATTTGCCACACATATGATTGATGATGAATCTAGAAAAGCAAGGAGGTTTGAGAGGGGATTAAGGCCAGCCATAAGGAGCCGAATATCAGCTTTAAAACTTCAGGCATATTCTGAGGTGGTGGAAAGAGCCTTCATAATTGAAAAAGATTTAGAAGAGATCCAAGAAATCATGAGCAAGAATAGTATGGATAAGTTTTTCTATAAAAATAGGAGAGGAAATGAACCTGAGAGAAGTAACAAGAGGGTAAAGGTATCTGGATATGAGATGAGGAAGCTACCACAAGGGATTCCATTATGTACAAAATGTGGAAGCAATCATGAGACTAATAGGTGTTTTTGGGTGACTGGAGCCTGCTTTGGTTGTGGAAAGTTAGGTCACAAAATAAAGGACTGTCCCTTTAAGAAAAAGGAAGAACCACTACCTCCCAGATCAGCAGCCCATGCTAGAGTATATGCTATCACTGAGCAGGATGCTAGAGCCTCTAAATCAGTGGTCGAAGGTATTCTTCATGTTTCTAATAAAAATGCAAAAGTTTTGTTTGATCCTGGCTCTAATCTATCCTTTGTTTCACCACATTTTGCTTGTCATTTGAGTGTTCTACCTAGACCACTGGATTATATGTTGTATGTAACTACACTCTTTGGGGGAATTCTTTGATAGCAAACTTGATATATCCATCCTGTTTGATTTCTATTGGAGAGCATGAATTCCTTGCCGATTTGATCCTCCTAGAGATCCAAGGTTTTGATATTATACTTGGCATGGATTGGCTATCTTCCTATCATGCTAGTATCAATTGTTATACAAAAATGATCACCTTTTGCCTACCGGGTCAGCCCATCTTTTATTTTGAGGGAATCCGACATGATATGCCTCTTTATCTGGTATCAGCACTTCAAGCTCATCGTCTTATGCAAAAGGGTTGTTTTTGTTATCTTATATGTGTAAAGGATCATTCAGATCAAGAAACTCAACTAAATGAAACTTTGGTGGTTAAAGAGTTCCCTGATGTATTTCCGGATGACTTGCCTGGATTACCACCAGGGAGGGATGGTGAATTTGTTATTGAAGTAGTCCCCGGGACAACCCCAATATCTAAGCCTCCATATAGAATGGCTCCTCTCGAGTTAGAGGAGTTGAAGAAGCAAATACAAGAATTGTTAGATAAGGGTTTCATTCGACCCAGCGTCTCACCATGGGGTGCTCCAGTGCTATTAGTTAAGAAGAAGGATGGGACATTGAGGCTTTGTATTGACTATAGACAGTTGAATCTGGTGACCATTAAAAACAAGTATCCTCTTCCAAGAATCGATGACTTGTTTGATCAATTGCAGGGTGCACAAGTGTTCTCTAAGATCGATCTAAGGTCAGGTTATTATCAGTTAAAGATCAAGAAAGAGGATATTCCAAAAACTGCCTTCAGGACCCGATATGGACACTATGAATTCTTGGTAATGCCTTTTGGCTTGACTAATGCCCCTGCAGCTTTTATGGAATTGATGAACAGGATATTTCAGCCACTCTTGGATGACTGTGTAATTGTGTTCATTGATGACATATTGGTGTATTCAAAGAGTAATCAAGAGCATGAGGAACACTTGAGAAACGTATTATCCATACTAAGAGAAAAGAAATTGTATGCAAAGTTTAGTAAATGTGAATTTTGGGTGAAGGAAATTGCTTTCTTAGGCCATGTGATTTCGAGGAAAGGCATATCTGTTGATCCAAAGAAGGTAGAAGAAAGTGGTTAAGTGGGAAGTACCAACAAATGTAACTGAAGTTAGAAGTTTCCTAGGCATGGCAGGTTATTACAGGAGATTTGTGGAGGGATTTTCTCGAATCGCTTCTCCCCTTACCAAACTGACTCGGAAGAATATGAAATTTGAATGGGGTGTGATTGTGAGCAAAGTTTCCAAGAGCTAAAAAGAAGATTGACCAGTGCCCCTATTCTCACTATTCCAAGTGGTAATGAGGGATTTGTAGTTTATACCGATGCTTCAAGAAAGGGCCTGGGATGTGTTCTAATGCAGGAAGGGAGAGTAATTGCTTATGCTTCTAGGCAGCTAAAGAGTTATGAAGTCAATTATCCAACTCATGATCTGGAATTAGCAGCAATCATCTTTGCTCTAAAAATTTGGAGACATTACTTATATGGGCGAACATTTGAAATCCTTACTGATCACAAAAGTTTAAAGTATATTTTTACTCAGAAAGAGTTGAATATGAGGCAACGAAGATGGATAGAACTTCTGAAGGATTATGATTGTACCATCCGTTATCACCCAGGTAAAGCTAATGTTGTAGCTGATGCGCTTAGTAGAAAATCTACAAGCTTTATGGCTAGTCTGATTGTGAAACAATGGAGGTTCTTAGAAGAAAATTGTGATTTGAATGTCATGAGAAAAGGGCAAAATTCAATGATGTTGATGGCCTCTATTCAAGTGCGGTCTGATCTTACGCAACAAATTAAAGAAGGGCAACTACAAGATCCACATTTAATATACTTTAGAAATGAAGTTGAAAAGGGATTGAAGCCAAATTTTCAAATTTTAGAGGATGGCCTCTTGAGGTTTGGGGATAGAATATGTGTTCCTAATAACTCAGATATCAAGAATCAAATCCTGATGGAGGGTCACAATTCAAAATACACCATGCATCCTGGTAGCACTAAAATGTATAGGGATCTCAAAGTCATTATTGGTGGGAAGGCATGAAAAAGGAGATTGCAATGTATGTTTGAAGTGTTTGACTTGTCAACAAATCAAAGCAGAACATCAAAGACACGGAGGTTTGTTACTGACCTTTAAATATTCTGAATGGAAATGGGAATGTGTTACCATGGACTTTGTTTCAGGACTACCAGAACCTCTAGGAAACATGATCTTTGTTTGTCGGGATTATTGATAGGTTAACCAAATCTGCACATTTCTTACCAATCAATATGACTTATTCGCTTGATCGACTTGCTGATTTATATGTTGATGAAATAGTAAGACTTCATGGTGTTCCAAAGGAGATCATCTCGATAGAGACTCTAGATTTCTTTCTAGATTGTGGAGGAGATTACAAGAGTCTATGGGCACCAAAGTAAAGTTTAGCACCGCCTATCACCCTCAGACCGATGGTCAATCTGAAAGAACAATTCAAATACTTGAGGATTTGCTTAGAGCCTATGTCATGGATTGGAGAGGTGAATGGGATAAAGATATTTCCCTTATTGAGTTCACTTACAATAATAGTTACCATTCAAGCATTCAGATGGCTCCCTATGAAGCTTTGTATGGGCGAAAGTGTAGAACGCCTATATGTTGGGAGGAAGTTGGCGATAAAAAGTTGTTAGCACCAGATAAAGTACAAGAGACTACTGAAAAGATCCAAGTTATAAGAAAAAGGCTAAAAAGATCGCTCGAGTCGCCAAAAGAGCTATGCTGATAACCGACGAAGAGATATTGAGTTTCAAGTAGGGGATTTTGTATTTCTGAAGGTTTCCCCTTCTAAAGGCGTAGCAAGATTTGGGAAGAAAGGAAAATTAAGCCCAAGGTTTATTGGACCTTTTGAAATCCTTGAAAGAATTGGTTCTGTCGCTTACAGGATTGTCTTGCCACCATCCTTAGGTCAGATCCATGATATTTTTCATGTTTCAATGCTTAGAAAGTATGTGCATGATCCCTCTCATATCATAAATTATGAGCCGATTGTGATTGATAAAGACTTATCCTATCTGGAGGAGCCCACTCAAATTATTGATAGGAAGGATAAAATCTTAAGGAATCGGGTCATCCCTCTCGTTAAAGTGAAATGGAGACATCATTCTGGAGAAGAAACAACTTGGGAGCTAGAGGAGGAAATGAAGAAAGTTTATCCTCATCTTGTCATTGATAGAGGTATGATAAATTTAGAGGACTAAATTTCTTTTAAGGGGGGGAGAGTGTAACATCCTCGCATTCCTTGTTTCTAAATTTTCGTATAAGAGTTTAATAGCAAAGTTACTATCCATTTTAAATTTGATAGATGAGTTTGAATGGAATTGAAAACCTATTTATAAGATGTGAGGATCTGTTTGTAAAATTCTGAGGACCTATTTGTAAAATTCGGAGGACTTAATTGTAAAAATATATAAAACAAGGACTAAACTGCAAAATGCACAAAATAACAAATCCCACCGTTTAAGAGTCTCTGCCTTCGTTCCTAAGGAAACTGAGAAGGCAGCATACGTGGAGAAGGGGAGAGAAAGAGAGAAGAAGATAAGAAGAAAAAGAGAAGGAGAATTGGGGATTTAGGGTTCTTGGGCTCAATACTTTTCATTGGGATCAAAATTGATCAAAGGCAAGTGTTCTAACCCTTTCCTACAGTTAGTTGGTTCCTTGTTTTCATCTTAATCCTGAAAATTTTAGAAGTTTGAAGTTTCATAATGATATTTCCGCAATTTATGTATCAAACCGCAAATCTGGATTTCTTTTCCAGATTCTGTCCTTTCTGCCTTATCATGTCTATAACTCTCTGTACTGGATTCGTATTTAAGTAAAATTAAATCCATCCGAAAGTATACTTGTATATCTTCATTTTGAGACCAAGATGTATGAATTTGGAGTTCAATTGCCTATCTAAACTTCTGTTTGAATTGACCCTATAGAATCTGTAAAATAGAGATTCTGAGTTCTGACCTTTGGGCATTCTATCACTTGTAACTCACTGTGAACAGATTCAATGGTGATAAAATTAACCTTATTGGAAAGTAGACTCATAAAGCTTTCTGTGCATATCTTATTTGAAATATTTGGAGTGCAGATACCAACTGAAAACGTCTATTTAGTCGACCCTATACATTCTGTAAAACAGAGATGAAGTTTTCTGACCTGTTGTCACTAAATTATTTGTAACTTCCTGTGAAGACCTCTAATTCATACCAAACTTTGTTAACCCGAATCTAGATTATTATATCTTTCAAATGACACTAATTTAGAGTGAATTGGAGTATATTTGGTTATTCAAACAACTCAGGAATTATACCTTTCGAATTCTGCCAGGACCAGATTTTTGTCAAGTTTGCCTATTCTTATTTTGTCCTTTTTGTTGGAAACTGAATTCAGCTAAAGTCCTTCATTCAGTTGAGCTTTATACCATCATTTCAAACCCTTGTATACACATGTCATTATGTTCATTTCAAATTTGAATGCATTGTGAAAGAATATGCTTGCATCGTACTATTTCGTAAAGGCGCATGTACGTTTTATTGTTTCGCATGTGCTTCCGATATGTGTCAAATTATTGTTCATACCTGTCCTTTTGTACTCTGGTGTCTGTGGGATTATTTGGACCTTTGCTAGAAATGGTAAAGGGATTATTTGGACCTTTGCCAGAAATGGTAAAGGGTATTTGTGCATAGAGCCTGCGATGCTCTGCCGGCCCCCTATTCGGCTTCATCCAGACGTGGATGATGACTCTTCCAGACGTGGGAGATATTATTTGAGATCCCACTGCGCCCTCTGTGTTTTTGATATGATATCCAAAGCATTATTTGTGTGTACATGTGCGCTTTGGATGATATGAAAGTGAATGATCAGATTTAACATTTGAACTTCTGTTATTTGTTTGTTATTCTGATATGTTCTGAGAGATCACCCATGCACCATTGATATGCTTCATATTGTCCTGTGTGTCATTGGATATGCTTCAACTTACCATTATCATCATCTGATATGCTCTAATTATTCCTTACCCTATTTGTTATGAATTAAATGAGTTGATTAAGAGGACATTCGTGATTATGATATGATGATATATATGTTTCCTTGTATCGGGCCTTGCATTTTGATATCAGGCTTATTGAAAGCTATTCTCCTTCCCTATGGATATGTTAGTCACTTCTTGAGCTTTGTCATGCTCACCCGTTGTTATATAATATTTTCAGGTTAGCTTTTCAGACTCTGGGATGTTTAAATTGTGCTGAGGAAGGGAAAGCTAGAAGATTTTGGGATGATCTTTAGTGGTTGATATGTTTTTGTTGTATAAGTATATTTTGTGTTTAGTGAAATGTCGATGGTGAACCTGAACTTATATGTTATGTAAAGGTTGGAGGACCTCTCATGTTAGAACTTGAAATATGAAGTTTAAATGGTATGATGATATAAATGTGTGGTAAATGTTAGTTTTGTAGCTATATGGATTTCCTCGTGGATTTTATGATGTGGATATTGTTTAGTTGAGTTGGCTTTGAAATTTTATGAGTCCTGGAGTGATGTGGTATATGGATTATAAATTGCACGAGGTTTTATGAAGTTATGGATGTTGGATGTGATTTATGACTTGAATGATTGGCGATTCTCCTTTGGCCCAGTTGTTTTTGCATGCTTTGCGGTGACCCCGGCATTAAACATCGCCATCTCAAAGACCCCGGGCAGGTGGATGGGGCTTTCGGTTAACAGGGATGGTTCTACTCGCCGCTTCGCTCGCTGTCCACTGCTCGTCGCTCGCTCACGCGGCCAAAAATGGCCTGTTTTGGTCGATTTTGGGCTATTTTTGGGTTGTTTTTGCGTGCTACGGTGACCGTAGTGAGCGGCGCGAAACGTCAGCCATTTCAGCACCCTGGAACCCCCTGGGTGGCACAAGGCTGGATAGGGCTTTCGATTAACAAGGACGGTTCTGCCGGTCAGTTCGCTCGCTCTCTATTGCTCGTCGTTCGCTCGAGCGAAAATGGTCTGTTTTTGGGCTGTTTTTATGTGCTGCAGCGACCTCGTTGAGCGATGTGAAACGTCAGCCATCTCAGCACCCTGGAACCCCCCGAGTGGCACAGGGCTAGATGGGGCTTTCGGATAATAGGGACGATGTTGCTCGTCGTTTCGCTAGCTATCCACCACTTGTCGTTTGCTCGCGCAGCCAAAAATAGTCTCTTTTGGCCCATTTTGGGCTATTTTTGGTTGTTTTTGTGTGCTGCGGCAATCGAGGTGAGTGGCGTGAAACGTCAGCCATCTCGGTACCCTGGAACCCCCCGGGTGGCATAGGGCTGGATGGGTGATAGAACCCCAGAGGAATTCTATAGAGATTGATCTTTGAGGGGGATCAACCCTTGGAACGCTATAGGGGTTCCACCCTCCTAGTAGCCTGGTGGCTGCAATTCTAGATTGATCTTTCTTATTCCAAAGAGGTGGAGGCTACAAGCTTATATAGAGCTCCAAATCCTAGCCCTAGGGGTTGCTTCATAAGTGAACTACCCAATTTGCCCTCAACCTTAGCGGGCCGGCCCAATAATAAGGGGGCGACGGCTAAGAAGCCCAAAGACCCAAATATAAACCCTAGCCTCTCTTCTTTATAGGATAGAGGTGGCTAGGTGGGGTTTATTACATTCTCACAGGATTTTTATTAGCTGCTACATGGTTGAGTAGGACCTTACCCTGCTAGGGTCCTATCAAGCCCGCCCTCTTCAAATCAGCCTTGTCCTCAAGGCTGGGGTTCCATGAACTCAGGGAACCGGGACTTCAGCTCCTCATATAATTTCCATGTGGCATCTTCGAGTGGTAAATTAGTCCAATGTACTAGTACTTCAGTAGAGGGACGTCGATGACGCATCACGACTTTACGGTCGAGGATGGCTTGTGGTTGGGCTTGAATATTTCCATCATCAGTGGTATTGGGCAGTTGGATCTGGGGTGTCTCGTGTTCTCCCAACTTGGGCTTCAAGCATGACACGTGGAAGACAGGGTGAATTTTGGCATCTTCAGGTAATTTAAGTCTGTATGCCACAGCTCCAGTATGCTCTATAATCTTATGGGGCCCATAAAAATGTGGAGATAGCTTCATGGAGGCTCGTGTGTTGATGGATAGTTACTTGTATGGTTGTAGGCGAAGATAAACCCAGTCTCCTACTAAAAATTCTCTTTCACTTCTTCATGTGTCAGCTTGCTGCTTCATTCTAGCTTGAGCGGTAGAGAGATTATCCTTTAGTAGTTGTAGGAGTTTGTCCCTGTCAATTAAATCTTGGTTGACCTGATCTACCTTAGCCGAGCCAATTACATACTTTGGAATCACAGGGGCCGGCCGACCATATAATGCTTCATATATGGTACATTTTGTAGATGAATGATATGTAGTATTGTACCACCATTCGGCCCAGGGGAGCCATTTCGTCCACTCCTTTGGTCAATCACTAGCGAAACACCGAATGTATGTCTCTAAACATCTGTTCACCACTTCTGTTTGGCCGTCAGTTTATGGATGATATGCAGTGCTCATCTTGAGTTAGGTGCCCTGTAACTGAAATAACTTGGTCCAAAATTTACTAGTGAAGACCCTGTCATGATCACTTACGATGGACCTTGGCATCCCATGTAGTTTGACAATATTTTCTATGAAAATCTGAGCAATACTAATAACAGTGTAGGGATTTCGCACAGCACAAAAATGAGCATATTTCGTAAGTCGATCAACCACCACAAGAATTGTGCTTTTACCTTTGGAAGGTGGCAGCCCTTCGATGAAGTCCATGGAGATGTCAGTCCACACCGAGTCTGGTATGGGTAGTGGTTGTAGTTTCCTGGACTCGCTAACTGTTTCACCTTTTTCTTTGTTGACATACATCACATTGTGCTACGATTCAGAAATACTTTTTCATCCCTTTCCAATAAAAGTTTTGCTTCACTCTTTTGTAGGTTCTTAGAAATCTGGAGTGCCTTGCTAAAGGTGTGGAGTGCATTTCGTGCAGAATGACTTTGATGCAAGGGGAGTTTGGTATAAGCACAATACGACCTTTATAGCGTAAATCCCTCGAATCCCAAGTATAGTGAGCTATTGCGCTTGGATCCTCCTCCAATTTTTTGATGATGTTGTTGGTTTCGGATCCTTCTTCCATTCCTCCCCTCTGGTTGCTCGCTGGAGATGCATAAGAAAGCCACCATTTATCTTGTGTAAAACTTTCTCCATTCATTGGGTTGAAATGGTGGTTACACGTTGCCCAAGCGCTTCGCGTGAGGGTGACCTGTTTTCCTTTGCAATAGAATTTCATAATCAATTTAGAAAAGTTCCAAGAGACATTACCTAGTGTCGTTAGCCATTCTATGCCCAAAGACAGCCTCATAATCATCAATGGTAGGAGGAAGAAGTTGGCAACAATTTCTTGGCCCTGCAGTAATAGTTTCACCAGGCATCATCGCATTTTAGGATTCGACCATCGGGAACTTTACATCGAACTTGCTACAACCCGATATAGAGCGCCATCCGAGCAGCAACCTTACTATTTAGAAAATTATTAGTACTGCTGTATCGATGAGAAACGAGTGATTGGTTCTATGCCTCCAACTTTCATCGTTATGGATTTGAGTAGCCGGCTAGCGCATGTACCATAAAGTCGGTTGATTGTGGCTCTTCTTCCACATCTTCATCCTCATATTCAAGACTCTCTTACGGTTGTTCAGCGATCTCTTCTTCCACCTGGTTCAATCACAAGAAGTCTCCCTTTTTTACAGCGATGCTCGCGGCTCCACGGCCGTCACAATGCCAACATAACCCCTTGGCGTGATTGGTCTCAAGCTCTTCTCTTGTCAACCTTTTGGTGCAGGAGCTCGTCGAAGTAGGGGGCTAAGAGATTTGATATTGCTAGTTGGGAATGACCCTAGTCCTCCGAGCAGTGGTTCAATCGCTCCTCCCGAAGTCGTGCGAAAGAGATGGCTGCCATAAGCGTGTCTGGTTGTCGTGCTTTAACTTCTCCCCAGATCTCCGGCTTCAAGCCCTCAATAAATGTCCCTAATAACTATTTTTCAGACCAATCACGAGTTTGATTAGATAACCTTTCAAACCTAGTTTGATACTGTAATATCCCTCATTTTCAGAATTTATGTAAGGACCTATGTGTAAAATTGAGGATCTATTTATAAATATTAAAATTTCAGGGATAAAACTATTAAGCTGCAAAAATAAAAAAAAGAGGGAAAAATAGCGATGGTTATCCCACCGCCTCTTTCCTCGTGCAAACCTCTGTTTCTTGCATGAGGAAAACAGAGGAGGTGAGTCGAAGGGGAGAAGGGAGGAAAAGGAAAAGGAAAGAGGAGAAGAAGGGAAAGGAAGAGAAGAAGAGGAAGAAGAGAGGAAGAAGAAGATGGAGGAGAGCTGGAGGTGTGGTCAGAGGTGTGGCAGTGCGGTTGGGGTTTGTTGCACCCTGCTTTCCTGCACGAGGAAACAGATGTGCAAAGGTCGGTGGAGGAGAAGGGAAAAAGAGGAAGAAAAGAAGAAGAAGAGAGAGAGAAGAAGAAGAGAAGAGAAGAAGGAGAGGAAGAAGAGAGGAAGGAGGTGGCTGCAGCTAGGGCAGCACACCTCTGCTTTCCGTAGGAGGAAATAGAGGAGAAGAGTTGTGGTAGCAGGGAGGAGAAAGGAAGAAGAGGAGAAGAAGAGGAAAAAGGGAAAAGAGAGGGAAGAGGAAGAAGGCTGCAGCTTGGGCTGCAGTTAGGAGAGAAGAAAAGAAAGAGAGAAGAAGAGAAGAAGAGGGAGAAGAGAGGGAAGAGGAAGAGGAAGGAAGGAGGCTGGTGTGGCTGCGTGGCAGCTGCTGTTAGGAAAGAGAGAGAGGAAGAAGGAGGGAAGAGGAGAGGGGGCTGTGCTGTGGAGAAAATAGGGAAGAAGAAGAAGAGAGGGAAGAGGGCTGCGGTTGGTGTGGGTGTGGTGTGGCAGCCTACATTTGGGGTTGCTGCACCTCTGTTTCTTGCATGAAGAAACAGAGAGGAGGTGTTGTCGTCGGTGGAGGAGAAGGGAAAGAGAGGAAGAAGAGAAGAAGCGAAGGGGAAGAAGGAGAGAAGAGAAGAAGAGATGAGGAGGGAAGGAAGGTCAGTTTGTGGTTGTGGCAATGGTGAGAAAGAAGAAGAGGTGGAGAGGAAGAAGAGGCTGTGGCTGCGGCTGTGGCAGCTACGGCTGGAAAAGAAGAAGAGGAAGGAAGAGGACAAAAAGAGGAAGAGGAGCAAGGGAGGAAGAGGATGCTATGGCTGAGAGAGAAGGAGCAGAAATAGCACAGTGGAAAGGGTCGTGGTCGTGGTGTGGGTGTGGGTGTGGCTGTGGCTATGGCTATGGCTATGGTCGTGGTGGGACTGCACTTTATACTCGTGACTACTGGTAGCTGTGGTTGAGAAAAAAAGAGGAAGGGAAAGCAGATGACTGCGCCCTCCTACGTTCTGCATGAGATGCAGCTGTGGAAGAAAGAAGATACGTGAACAATATGGCATAGGGAGAGGAGATTGAGGAAAGGTAGAAGGATTTGGGTTTATAATTTCATTGGATCAGAATATTCGAAAGGCAAGTGTTCCACTCCTTTCTACTGCAATCCTAATCTTTGCTTTTTCCTTGAATATGAGAAATTTGGACTGTTCTAGCCTTGAAATCTGATATCTTTATTGTTTGGAATGTAATTGCTTGAATCTGGAAAATTATCAAAATTCTTACCCTTCTACATTGTTTCAGCTATAAATCCCTGTACAGATTTCCAATTTAGGCAAAGCTTATTTGATCTGAATATAGACTTGTAGACCTTTCTTTGGACAGCTTATTTGTATGATTTGGAGTAAATTTGCCTATCCAAACATCAAATTGAATTAACTCTACAGAAACTGTAAAATAGAGACTATAAGTTCCGACCTTTTGATAGTAAACTGCTTATAAGTCTCTATTGGAAACTCTGATTTATGTGAAACTTACTTTGTTGGAAACTAGACTTATGGATCTTTCTTTTGTTACCTAGATTGAAAAGTTTGGAGTTCAAATGACTGCCCAGAATTCTGTTGAATTCGGTCCTATCGTTTCTGAAAATAGAGATTTCGTTTCTTGACTCTTAGTTACCGAATCATTTGTAACTCTTTGGCTGAAACTCCTATTTATATGAAACTTATTTTATCTGCAAGTAGACTGCTTCAGCTTTCTAATGACATCCTTCTTGAGTGATTTGGAGCATAATTGATTATCCGAACAATTCATGAAATGTGGCTCTTAAATTCTGCCAACAATTGAGCTTTGGTCGATTCTGCCTATTCTTGTTTATTCCTTTGGAAAATTGATTTCGATTATAATCCTTTCTTTGACTGAGCTTGTTATTATTGCTTTGAATCCTTGTATGCTCTTGCTTCTATTTTCTTTCAAGTTTGAATACAATTGTGAAAGATTATGTCTGCATCGTATCGACTCATAAAGGCACATATACGTTTTATTGATCCGCATGTGCTTCCGATGTGCCACTTTTATTGCTCACCGTCCTTTTGTACTCTGGTGGTGTGGGATCATGTGAACCTTTGCAGAAATGGTAAAGGAGTTATGCTTAGAGCCCGCGATGCTCGATTTCCTGGGTCCATGCTCTGAATGGACCATATTTTGTTTGAGATCCCACTGTCGCCCTCTGTGTTTTTGATATGATACCACTCACCACATGATTTTGCTTATTCATGTTTCATCTGCCTATTCATGTTTCATCTCTTTGGAAATTGAATCCAACTAGAATTCTTTCTTTGATTGAGCTTTATATTGTTGCTTCAAATCATTGAATACTCTTGCTTTTATTTTCCTTTCAAATCTAACTGAATTTGTGAAAGATTATGTTTGTATCGTATTGTTCTGTAAAGGTGCATGTACGGTTTATTGTTCCGCATGTGCTTCCGATATGTGTCAATTTATTGTTTACACCTATCCTTTTGTACTGGTGTCTTGTGGGATCATGTGAACCTTTGCGAGAAATGGTAAAGGGAGTTATGCATAGAGCCGAGATGCTCACGCCCCTTCCGACTTCACCTAGGCGTGGGTGGATGGAGCTCCTAACGTGGGAGACTTCTGTTTGGTGGTCATCCGAAATGGATGGACCATATTCTGTTTGGGATCCCACTGCGCGCCTCTGTGTTTTTGATATGATATCCAAAGCATTGTTTGTGTTTATATGTGCGCTTTGGATGATATGAAAGTGAATGATCGATTTGACATTTGAACTTCGTTATTTGTTTGTTATTTCGATATGTTCGAGAGATCACCCATGCACCATTGATATGTTTCAGTAATGTCCTGTGTGTCATTTGATATGCTCCAAATTACCATTATCATTATCTGATATGTTCTAATTATTCTTTACTCCATTCGTTATGAATTAAATAAGTTTGAATAAAAGGACATTTGTGATTCAGCATCCGACACTATGATATATATGTTTCCTTGTATCTGGCCTTGCAATTTGATATCAAGTTTGTTTGAAACTATCATTCCTTATTCTGGATATGTTTTCCCACTTGCTGAGCTTTATAGCTCACTCCGTTGTTATATAACTCTTTTTCAGGTTAGCTTGTCACTCGCTAAATGTTATAATTGGGCTGAGACAATGAAAAGCTATTCAGATTCTGGCAAGACTTTGTGGGTTGTGATGTTATTGTTATATAAGTATGTTTTGTATGTAATGAAATGTTGTCGATGAATCTGAATTGATGTATTATGTAAAAGCTTTTAAAGACCTCTGGTTGGAATTTTGGAAATGTTGAGTTCAGGGTATGATGATATGAATATATGGTAAATGGTTGGAGTTTTGATTGTGTACATTCTTATGCTTGTGAAATTATAAGTGAGGTCGATATTTTGTTGAGTTGGTTTGGGTCCTTATAAAGGTTCGTGTGATGTGATATATGATTATAACTGCACAGGTGTTATGTATATGAATGATATTTGAATGTTTTTTTGTATCCTCAAATAATTGTTTGGATCCTGGGATTTGATCGTGATAAAATTTAATGTTATAGATTTTAAGACAGGATCACACTTCCTGAATGCGATGATTTTAGGAGGGGCGTGACAGAGGTGGTATCAGAGCATGGTTTGAGGATCACAGAGATTTTGATATATTTGATATGAAAATATATTGAGGTTTAGTAAATTATATTGAGATTGATGAAATTTTTCTTTGATGTCTTTAAGATTCTGGGATGCTGAGGACATCTGGTCCTTTTGCTTCATCCCCTTTTGAGTAATTGAGTAGGATGAAAGGGTTGATTTGGGGACATCAAATTGGAATAGACTGGGAATGAAATAATTTAAAGAGCTTTGTCTCTTTTTGTTTCCGTGGTGGACCTAATCCATTGGTGGTAGAATAATGTTTGATACTAATGGAGAAAATATTTGATGTCTTAAATTACTTGGATGAATCAGAAAATTTTTTTTGCCACCTTTATGTTTAAAGGAGAGATTGAGCACTGGTGGAAAACAATAAAAAGAATTTCTGGAGATCAGGAGCCGGAATAGCCAGGACAAGTTTATAAAAAAAAAAAGAATAGAGGAAATGAATCAGAATGTGATAATAAGAGGGTCAATACATCTAGATTTAGAAAGGGAAGGCACTACAGAGGACTTAATCATATGCAAAATGTGGTTTAAATCATGGAATAAGTTTATGTTTCGAGTGGCTAGAGTCTGTTAGCTTATGGGAAGTTGAATCATGAATCAAAAGATTGCATTCTGAACAAGAAGAAGAAAGAACCATTGTCTCTCGGATCATCAGCTCATGCTAGAGCGCATGCTAATCCTGAACATGATTTTAGAGCTTCTAAATTGGTGGTCGAAGGTATTATTCATATTTTTGAAAGAATGCTAAAATTTTGTTTGACCATGGTTCCAATCTCTATTCTGCTTCGTAATATTTTGTTTATCACTTGGGCATTCAACCTAGACCACCGGATCATATGCTATATGTAACTACGATTGTTAGGGATCCATGGACAATAAACCTGATCTAGTCATCTCGTCTGATTTCTATTGGAGAACATAAACTTCTTACTGATTTGATTCTCCTATAGATTTGAAGTTTTGATATTATATTGGCATGTATTAATTATCTTCTTATCATGCCAATATAGATTGTTATACAAAAGGATCGCTTTTTGTATATGAGATCAGCTCATCTTTTTATTTTGAGAGTATTAAGCATGATTTACCTCTTTGCTTGATATCAGCTTTAGCTCCTCGTTTTATGCAGAAGGATTATTTTTGCTGTCTTGAATGTGTAAAGGAGCAAATCAGATCAAGAAACTAATTTAGATGAAATTTTGGTAGTTAGAGAGTTCCTTGGTGTATTCCAAGATGATTTGCTCGGATTACCTCCAGATCAAGAGAGTGAATTTACTTTTGATTTGGTCCTTGGGACAATCCTCTATATCTAAGCCTCCATATAGAATGACACAACTTGAGTCAGTGGAAATAAAGAAGCAACTACAATGACTGTTAGAATAGGGGTTTTATTTGGCGAGTGTTTTACCATGAGATACTCCGGTGTTATTAGTTAAGGAGAAGGAATATAACATTGAGGTTTTGTATTGATTATAGACAATTGAATCAGGTGGAAAAAAAAAAGGAACAGGTATCCTTTACCCGGAATTGATGACTTGTTTGGAAAATTGCAAGGTGTATAACTATTTTCCAAGATTGATTTGAGATTGGGTCACTATCAATTGAAGATCAAGAAGGAGGACAATGTTGAGATGCACCTTTAGTGTACTTGAGGAATGAAGTAGAAATAGAGATTGAAGTTAAATTTTTAAATTTCAAAGGATGGCATGTTGAGATTTGGGGATAGAGTATGCATCCCTAATGATCAAAAAAAAAAATTCCTCTAGTCAAGTGATTTGGAAGTATTATTCTATTGATGTAACTATTTGGGAGTTAGATGAGGAATTGAAGAAAATTTATCTTCATCTTTTCATTGATTGAGATATGATCAATTTAGAGGACTAAATTTTCTTTTAAGGGGGGGAGAGTGTAATATCCCTCATTTTCAGAATTTATGTAAGGACCTATGTGTAAAATTGAGGATCTATTTATAAATATTAAAATTTCAGGGATAAAACTATTAAGCTGCAAAAAATAAAAAAAAGAGGGAAAAATAGCGATGGTTATCCCACCGCCTCTTTCCTCGTGCAAACCTCTGTTTCTTGCATGAGGAAAACAGAGGAGGTGAGTCGAAGGGGAGAAGGGGAGGAAAAGGAAAGAGGAGAAGAAGGGAAAAGGAAGAGAAGAAGAGGAAGAAGAGAGGAAGAAGAAGATGGAGGAGTCAAGGTACGTGTGGTCAGAGGTGTGGCAGTGCATTGGTGGGTTCTTTGCACCCTGTTTCTGCACGAGGAAACAGATCTTGCAAGGCGTCGGTGGAGGAGAAGGGAAAGAGAGGAAGAAAAGAAGAAGAAGAGAGAGAGAAGAAGAAGAGAAGAGAAGAAGGAGAGGAAGAAGAGAGGAAGGAGGTGGCTGCAGCTAGGGCAGCGCACACCTCTGCTTTCCGTAGGAGGAAATAGAGGAGAAGAGTTGTGGTAGCAGGAGGAGAAAGGAAGAAGAGGAGAAGAAGAGAAAAAAGGAAAAGAGAGGAAGAGGAAGAAGGCTGCAGCTTGGGCTGCAGTTAGGAGAGAAGAAAAGAAAGAGAGAAGAAGAGAAGAAGAGGGAGAAGAGAGGGAAGAGGAAGAGGAAGGAAGGAGGCTGCTGTGGTGTGGCGGGCTGGGCATTCTTTGTTAGGAAAGAAGAGAGGAAGAAGGAGGGAAGAGGAGAGGGGCTGTGCTGTGGAGAAAATAGGGAAGAAGAAGAAGAGAGGGAAGAGGGGCTGCTGCATTGGTGTGGGTGTGGTGTGGCAGCTACTGGTGGGGTTCTTGCACCTCTGTTTCTTGCATGAAGAAACAGAGGAGGTACTGTGTGCATCGGTGGAGGAGAAGGGAAAGAGAGGAAGAAGAGAAGAAGCGAAGGGGAAGAAGGAGAGAAGAGAAGAAGAGATGAGGAGGGAAGGAAGGTCAGTAGCTGTGGTTGTGGCACCATGGTGAGAAAGAAGAAGAGGTGGAGAGGAAGAAGAGGTCTGTGGGTCATGCATGGGTGTGGCAGCTACGGCTGGAAAAGAAGAAGAGGAAGGAAGAGGACAAAAAGAGGAAGAGGAGCAAGGGAGGAAGAGGATGCTATGGTGAGAGAGAAGGAGCAGAAATAGCACAGTGGAAAGGGTGTTGTGGTCGTGGTGTGGCTGTGGCGTGGTCGTGGCTATGGCTATGGCTATGGTGGGACTGCACTGCAGGGTGTGACTACTGTAGCTGTGGTTGAGAAAAAAGAGGAAGGGAAAGCAGATGACTGCGCCTCCTACGTTCTGCATGAGATGCATTTGTGGAAGAAAGAAGATACGTGAACAATATGGCATAGGAGAGGAGATTGAGGAAAGGTAGAAGGATTTGGGTTTATAATTTCATTGGATCAGAATATTCGAAAGGCAAGTGTTCCACTCCTTTCTACTGCAATCCTAATCTTTGCTTTTTCCTTGAATATGAGAAATTTGGACTGTTCTAGCCTTGAAATCTGATATCTTTATTGTTTGGAATGTAATTGCTTGAATCTGAAAAATTATCAAAATTCTTACCCTTCTACATTGTTTCAGCTATAAATCCCTGTACAGATTTCCAATTTAGGCAAAGCTTATTTGATCTGAATATAGACTTGTAGACCTTTCTTTGGACAGCTTATTTGTATGATTTGGAGTAAATTTGCCTATCCAAACATCAAATTGAATTAACTCTACAGAAACTATAAAATAGAGACTATAAGTTCCGACCTTTTGATAGTAAACTGCTTATAAGTCTCTATTGGAAACTCTGATTTATGTGAAACTTACTTTGTTGGAAACTAGACTTATGGATCTTTCTTTTGATACCTAGATTGAAAAGTTTGGAGTTCAAATGACTGCCCAGAATTCTGTTGAATTCGGTCCTATCGTTTCTGAAAATAGAGATTTCGTTTCTTGACTCTTAGGTACCGAATCATTTGTAACTCTTTGGATGAAACTCCTATTTATATGAAACTTATTTTATCTGCAAGTAGACTGCTTCAGATTTCTAATGACATCCTTCTTGAGTGATTTGGAGCATAATTGATTATCCGAACAATTCATGAAATGTGGCTCTTAAATTCTGCCAACAATTGAGCTTTGGTCGATTCTGCCTATTCTTGTTTATTCCTTTGGAAAATTGATTTCGATTATAATCCTTTCTTTGACTGAGCTTGTTATTATTGCTTTGAATCCTTGTATGCTCTTGCTTCTATTTTCTTTCAAGTTTGAATACAATTGTGAAAGATTATGTCTGCATCGTATCGACTCATAAAGGCACATATACGTTTTATTGATCCGCATGTGCTTCCGATGTGCCACTTTTATTGCTCACCTGTCCTTTTGTACTCTGGTGGCTGTGGGATCATGTGAACCTTTGCCAGAAATGGTAAAGGGAGTTATGCTTAGAGCCCGCGATGCTCTGATTTCTGTCTGGGTCCATGCTCTGAATGGACCATATTCTGTTTGAGATCCCACTGTCGCCCTCTGTGTTTTTGATATGATACCACTCAGTCACATGATTTTGCTTATTCATGTTTCATCTGCCTATTCATGTTTCATCTCTTTGGAAATTGAATCCAACTAGAATTCTTTCTTTGATTGAGCTTTATATTGTTGCTTCAAATCATTGAATACTCTTGCTTTTATTTTCCTTTCAAATCTAACTGAATTTGTGAAAGATTATGTTTGTATCGTATTGTTCTGTAAAGGCGCATGTACGTTTTATTGTTCCGCATGTGCTTCCGATATGTGTCAATTTATTGTTTACACCTATCCTTTTGTACTCTGGTGTCTTATGGGATCATGTGAACCTTTGCCAGAAATGGTAAAGGGAGTTATGCATAGAGCCTGAGATGCTCTGCCGGCCCCTTCTGACTTCACCTAGACGTGGGTGGATGGAGCTCCCAAACGTGGGAGACTTCTGTTTGGTGGTCATCCAGAAATGGATGGACCATATTCTGTTTGGGATCCCACTGCGCCCTCTGTGTTTTTGATATAATATCCAAAGCATTGTTTGTGTTTATATGTGCGCTTTGGATGATATGAAAGTGAATGATCAGATTTGACATTTGAACTTCTGTTATTTGTTTGTTATTCTGATATGTTCTGAGAGATCACCCATGCACCATTGATATGTTTCGTAATGTCCTGTGTGTCATTTGATATGCTCCAAATTACCATTATCATCATCTGATATGTTCTAATTATTCTTTACTCCATTCGTTATGAATTAAATAAGTTTGAATAAAAGGACATTTGTGATTCAGCATCCGACACTATGATATATATGTTTCCTTGTATCTGGCCTTGCAATTTGATATCAAGTTTGTTTGAAACTATCATTCCTTATTCTGGATATGTTTTCCCACTTGCTGAGCTTTATAGCTCACTCCGTTGTTATATAACTCTTTTTCAGGTTAGCTTGTCACTCGCTAAATGTTATAATTGGGCTGAGACAATGAAAAGCTATTCAGATTCTGGCAAGACTTTGTGGGTTGTGATGTTATTGTTATATAAGTATGTTTTGTATGTAATGAAATGTTGTCGATGAATCTGAATTGATGTATTATGTAAAAGCTTTTAAAGACCTCTGGTTGGAATTTTGGAAATGTTGAGTTCAGGGTATGATGATATGAATATATGGTAAATGGTTGGAGTTTTGATTGTGTACATTCTTATGCTTGTGAAATTATAAGTGAGGTCGATATTTTGTTGAGTTGGTTTGGGTCCTTATAAAGGTTCGTGTGATGTGATATATGATTATAATCTGCATGTGTGTTATGTATATGAATGATATTTGAATGTTTTTTTGTATCCTCAAATAATTGTTTGGATCCTGGGATTTGATCGTGATAAATTTTAATGTTATAGATTTTAAGACAGGATCACACTTCCTGAATGCGATGATTTCAGGAGGGGCATGACAGATACTCCTGGATGGTGGAGGTTTGTCGGATCTTTGCTAGTTGTCCGTCGATGTTCTCGTAATCGGTTGGTCCGAAACGGATCAGCAGTCCTTCTTTGAATTGTCGTCATGAGAGGACTCCATGAGTGTGTTCAAACCAATCAAACCATTGTATGGCATCCCCTTCAAGATGTATAGCTGCAATTTCTACCATAGATGCGTCCTCGGTTTTGTGATACCGAAAATATGGCTCCGCGCGTGAGATCCAACCAATCGATTCTCCTTCTTCCCATCTAGGGAAGTCCACCCTCATGCGTGGATAGTAGGGATCGGTCATAGAGCCTCCCTTCTCTTGGGATTCATCTCTTCGGTCAGAGCTCTCTCCTTGATGAGATTTCTTTGGGCTCGGTGTTCGACCCAAACTGAGTTCGGCATAGAGAGCCCGAATCTTATCCTCCATTCGCGTCTCGAAGGCTTCGAATTTAGCATTTATCGCCTCCTTGGATGCCATAGTATATGCCTCCAGATCTGTAATATTAAGTTCTCTCTTTTGTTGCCGGGTTAAAGGCATGAATTGTTTGAGGGAAGTGGTGGCCGAAAGGGTTTGTGGATCGGTGGATGTAGGCTACGGTTTAGGCTTATTTTGTGGCTGTTTTGGGTGCTGTTTGGGGCTGCGATTTGATGGAATTTTGGGCTGAGATGGTAGTGGATAAAGGTTAGGGAAGAGGGTTTTAGATCTGTGGTAGATTGCAGCAAAGATTTGACAAAAATCAGTGGCAATTGCTGCCTATGTGCGCTGCCTCGTAAGAGCAGAATTGTCGTCGAAGAAATAGCGATTTCTCGATGAAATTTCTAGTGAAAACTCAGGGATTTAAGGAGGGGGTTTGACAGTAGAATCTTAGTTTAGATAGCAACAAGGATAACAAATTGGATCAAGAAATTTTGGCAGCAAAGTAGTAAAGAAATCGGTGCAAGTTGCGATAGCAGAATTCTCGTCGAAAAATTTCAGCAGTTTGCGACGAGAGATAGCAGCAACACACAAATTTGTTTTTGTGATGAATTCCACAATAGATCAATCATGGATGGGAGCCAAGATGATCTATGAGGTGCACAAAAAATTTTGTTCAAAAAGGATAACAATTAGATCGGTTAAAGGCAGCAACACAAGGCTAAAATTTTCTGCAGCAATCCTTCGTTCGCAAAGATGGTAACTTTTGCGACGCAAGGAATTCGCAGCAAGGGATCGATAGAAAAACTTCTTTTTGATATTTTAGATGAAAAATTGCAGCAGCAAAAGGTATTGGTGGTAGAAAAATACCAGATCTCTGATGCAATTAGAGGTGGCGACTGTAGATTGATTTGATCTACGTCAAGAGATGACGGTGGAGATGACGACGTCAAGAGCAATTGTGGGAATTGCTTGGCTAATGGTGGGCTGCAGGGATGGTAGCAAAAGCAGCAAGATCGCTGCTCTGATACCAGATGATAGAACCCCAGAGGAATTCTATAGAGATTGATCTTTGAGGGGGATCAACCCTTGGAACGCTATAGGGGTTCCACCCTCCAAGTAGCCTGGTGGCTGCAATTGTAGATTGATCTTTCTTATTCCAAAGAGGTGGAGGCTACAAGCTTATATAGAGCTCCAAACCCTAGCCCTAGGGGTTGCTTCATAAGTGAACTACCCAATTTGCCCTCAACCTTAGCGGGCCGGCCCAATAATAAGGGGGCGACGGCTAAGAAGCCCAAAGACCCAAATATAAACCCTAGCCTCTCTTCTTTATAGGATAGAGGTGGCTAGGTGGGGTTTATTACATTCTCACAGGATTTTTATTAGCTGCTACATGGTTGAGTAGGACCTCACCCTACTAGGGTCCTATCAATGGGGCTTTCGGTTAATAGGGACGGTGCTACTCGTCGATTCGCTCGCTGTCCACCGCTCATCGCTTGCTTGCGTAGCCAAAAATGGCCTGTTTTGCCCCATTTTGGGTTGTTTTTGGTCTATTTTTGCATACTATGGTGACTGCGTTGAGCAGCGTGAAACGTCAGCCATCTCAGCACCCTAGAAACCCTCGTGTGGCATAGGGTTGGATTGGGCTTTCGGTTACAGGGACGGTGCTGCCCACCGCTTCGCTCACTGTCCATCGCTCGTCGCTCGCTCACGCGACCAAAATGGCCTGTTTTGGCCCGTTTTGGACTATTTTGGGTTGTTTTTGCTTACTGCGGTGGATGCGGGGAGCAGCACGAAATGTCTGCCATCTCAACACCCTGGAACCCCCCGGGTGGCACAGGGCTGGATGGGGCTTTCGGTTAATAGGGTCGGTGCTGCCCACCGCTTCGCTCGTTGTTCACCGCTCGTCGCTCACTCGCGCGGCAAAAAATGTCCTGTTTTGGCCCGTTTTGGGCTATTTTTGCGTGCTGAGGTGATCGCGGTGAGCGGCACGAAACGTCAGCCATCTCAGCACCATGGAATCCCCCGGGTGGCACAGGGCTGGATGGGGCTGTCGGTTAACACGGACGGTGCTGCCCGCTGCTTCGCTCGCTATCCATTGCTCGTCGCTCGCTCGCGAGGCCAAAATGGCCTATTTTGGCTCATTTTGGCTGTTTTTGGGCTATTTTTGGGCTATTTTTGCGTGCTATTGTAACCGCGATTAGCGACGCGAAACGTCAGCCATCTCAGCACCTTGGAACCCCCCGGGTGGCATAGGGTTGGATAGGGCTTTCGGATAACAGGGACGGTGCTGCTCATCGCTTCGCTCGCTATCCACTGCTCGTCGTTCGCTCATGCGACCAAAAATGGCCTGTTTTGGCCCATTTTGGGCTATTTTTGGGCTGTTTTTGCGTGCTGGGCGACTGCGGTGAGCGGCGCGAAACGTCAGCCATCTCAGCACCCTGGAACTCCCCGAGTGGCACAGGGATGGATGGGGCTTTCGGTTAACAGGGACGGTTCTGCCCGCCACTTCGCTCGCTGTCCACCGCTCGTCGCACGGCCAAAAATGGCCTATTTTGACCCGTTTTGGGCTATTTTTGTGTGCTGCGTCGACCGCGATGAGCGGCGCGAAATGTTAGCCATCTAAGCACCGTCAGACCCCCCGGGTGTCATAGTGCTGGATGGGGCTTTCGGATAACTGGGATGGTGCTGCTCGCCACTTCGCACGCTGTCCATCGCTCGTTGTTCACTCGCGCGACCAAAAAAGGCCTGTTTTGGCCCATTTTGGGCTGGTTTTGTGTGCTGCGGTGACCGCGGTGAGCGGCACGAAATGTCAGCCATCTCAGCGCCCTGGAACCCCCCGGGTGGCACAGGGCTGGATGGGGCTTTCGGTTAATAGGGATGGTGCTGCCCACCGCTTCGCTCACTGTCCACCGCTCGTCGCTCACTCACACGACCAAAATGGCTTGTTTTTGCGTCCTGCGACGACCGCGGTGGGCGACACGAAACATCAGCCATCTCAGCACCCTGGAACCCCCTGGGTGGCACAAGGCTGGATTGGGCTTTCGGATAACAAGGACGGTGATAGAACCCCAGAGGAATTCTATGGAGATTGATCTTTGAGGGAGATCAACCTTTGGAACGCTATAGGGGTTCCACCCTCCAAGTAGCCTAGTGGCTGCAATTGTAGATTGATCTTTCCTATTCCAAAGAGGTGGAGGCTACAAGCTTATATAGAGCTCCAAACCCTAGCCCTAGGGGCTACTTTCTAAGTGAACTACCCAATTTGCCCTCAACCTTAGTGGGCTGGCCCAATAACAAGGGGGGCGGCGACTAAGAAGCCCAAAGCCCCAAATATAAACCTTAGCCTCACTTCTTTATAGGATAGAGAAGGCTAGGTGGGGTTTATTACACTCTCACAGGGTTTTTATTAGATGCTACATAGTTGAGTAGGACCCAACCCTGCTAGGGTCCTATCAAGCCTGCCCTCTTCGAATCAGCCTTGTCCTCAAGGCTGGGGTTCCATGAACTTAGGGAACCGGGTCTTCAACTCCTCATATGATTTTCATGTGGCATCTTCGAATGGTAAATTAGTCCAATGTACTAGTACTTCAGTAGAGGGACGTCGACGACGCATCACGACTCTGTGGTTGAGGATGGCTTGTGGTTGGGCTTGAATATTTCCATCATCAGTGGTGTTGGGCAATTGGATCTGGGGTGTCTCGTGTTCTCCCGACTTGGGCTTCAAGCATGGCACGTGGATGACAGGGTGAATTTTGGCATCTTCAGGTACTTTAAGTCTGTACGCCACAGCTCCAATACGCTCTATGATCTGATAGGGCCTATAAAAACGTGGAGATAGCTTCATGGAGGCTCGTGTGCTGATGGATAATTGTTTGTATAGCTGTAGGCGAAGATAAACCCAATCTCCTATAGAAAATTCTCTTTCACTTCTTCGTGTGTCAGCTTGTTGCTTCATTCTAGCTTGAGTGGTAGAGAGATTATCCTTTAGCAGCTGTAGGAGTTTGTCCCTGTTAATTAAATCTTGGTCGACCTGATCTACCTTAGCCGAGCCAATTACGTACTTTGGAATCACAGGAGCCGGCCGACCATATAATGCTTCATATGAGGTACATTTTGTAGATGAATGATATGTAATATTGTACCACCATTCGGCCCAGGGGAGCCATTTCGTCCACTCCTTTGGCCGATCACTTTAGTGTTTTGTCAGTGATCGACCATTTTGCATGAGAACGGCTCCAATTCTAACTCCAGATACATCGGTCTCAATGATGAAGGGTCGGCTAAAATCTGGTAGCGCTAGCACTAGTGTTGTCATCATGGCTACCTTAAGTCTGTCGAAGGCAACGAAGGCTTTGTTCGATCATTGGAAGACATCTTTTTTCAATAGAGAAGTGAGGGGGGCACTAATCTTCCCATAATCCTTCACAAATTTTTGGTAGTAGCCCGTTAGTCCAAGGAACCCACGTAGCAATTTCACATTTGTAGGTTTTAGCCAGCCTTGCATTGCTTCGATTTTTGTTGGGTCTACTTCCACTCCTTTTGATATTATGTGCCCAAGGTACTCTACCTTTTGCTAGAGAAAGCTGCACTTTGATAGCTTAACAAAAAGAGTATTCTCCCGAAGGATCGTCAGAACAATTCACAAGTGCTGAAAGTGAGTCTCAAGAGAAGGGCTGTAAATGAGAATATCATCGAAAAATACCAGCACAAATTTGCAAAGAAAGCTCCGAAAAATATCATTCATGAGACTTTGGAAGGTTGAAGGAGCATTAGTGAGTCCAAAGGGCATTTTCAAGAATTCATAATAGCCGTTATGAGTGCGGAAAGCAGTTTTTGGGATATCGCCTTCACATACCCAAATTTGGTGGTAACCGGATCGGAGGTCCAACTTCATGAAGACTCGAGCTCCTTTTAATTCATCAAGAAATTCATCCACCACTAGTATTGGGTACTTATCCTTGACGGTGATGTCATTTAGAGCTCGGTAGTCGATGCACATCCACCAAGTTCCGTCTTTCTTGTACACAAGTAGCACCGGTGAGGAGTAGGGGCTGCAGCTTGGCTGAATCACCCATGTTTCGAGCATTTCCTTCATGATCTTCTCAATTTCATCCTTCTGGAGGTGAGGATAGTGGTAAGGCTAAGTGTTTTCTGGTGGTTTGCCCGGAAGAATTGGAATTCGGTGGTCATGTTGCCGAGTAGGAGGAAGACCGCGTGGTTCAGCAAAAATATCGTCAAATTCAATAAGCAGTTGGGTGAGATTTTGATCTTTAATTTCTATTTTCTTCCCCTTTGGTTGCTTCTAGGGATGCAAAAGAAAGCCACCATTTATCTTGTGTAAAACTTTCTCCATTCGTTGGGTTGAAATGGTAGTTACGTTGCTTCCGTGCTTCCCACATAGGGTGACCTGTTTGCCTTTGCAAAAGAATTTCATAATCAATTTGAAAAAGTTCTAAGAGATGTCACCTAGCGTCGTTAACCATTCTATGCCCAGCACAGTCTCATAATCATCAATTAGTAGGAGGAAGAAGTCGGCAACAATTTCTTGGCCCTGCAGTAATAGTTTCACCTGTGGGCATCTTTGGTCATATTTTAGGATTCGGCCGTCGGCGACCTTTACGTCGAACTTGCTGTAACCTTTGATGTGGAGCGCCATGCGAGCAGCAGCCTTACTATTTAGAAAATTATTAGTACTGCCTGTATTGATGAGAATGGTGATCGGTTGTTGTTTGAGCAGGCCTCAAACTTTCATCGTTTGCGGATTTGAGTAGCCGGCTAGCGCATGTACCATAAAGTCGGTTGATTGTGGCTCTTCTTCCACATCTTCATCCTCATGTTCAAGACTCCCTTCTGGCTGTTCACTGATCTCTTCTTCCACTGGTTCAATCACAAGAAGTCTCCCTTTTTTACAGCAATGCTCGCGGCTCCACGGCTCGTCACAATGCCAACATAACCCCTTGGCAGATCGGTCTCAAAGCTCTTCTCTTATCAACCTTTTTGGTGCAGGAGCTCGACTGATAGTAGGGGAGGCTGAGGGATTTGATATTGCTGGTTGGGGAGCAACCCTAGTCCTCCGAGCTTCGTGCTTCAATCGCTCCTCCTGAAGTCGTGCGAAAGAGATGGCTGCCATAAGCGTGTACGGTTGTCGTGCTTTAACTTCTCCTTGGATCTCCGGCTTCAAGCCCTCAATAAATGTCCCCAATAACTGTTTTTTAGACCAATCATGAGTTTGATTAGATAACCTTTCAAATCTGGTTTGATACTCCTAGATGGTGGAGGTTTGTCGGATCTTTGCTAGTTGTCCGTCTATGTTCTCGTAATCGGTTGGTCCGAAACGGATCAGCAGTCCTTCTTTGAATTGTCACCATGAGAGTACTCCATGAGTATGTTCAAACCAATCAAACCATTGTATGGCATCTCCTTCATGATGTATAGCTGTAATTTCTACCATAGATGCATCTGCGATTTTGTGGTACCGAAAATATCGCTCCGCATGCGAGATCCAACCAATCGGGTCTCCTTCTTCCCATCTAGGGAAGTCCACCCTCATGCGTGGATAGTGGGGATCGGTCATAGAGCCTCCCCTCTCCTGGAGGTCATCTCTTCGATTAGAGCTCTCCCCTTGATGTGATTTCTTTGGGCTCGGTGGTTGACCCAAACTAAGTTCAGCAAAGAGAGTCCAAATCTTCTCCTCCATTCGTGTCTCGAAGGCTTCGAATTTAGCATCAATTGCCTCCTCAGATGCCATAGCATATGTCTCCAAATCTGTAATATTAAGATCTCTTTTTTGCTATTGAGTTAAAGGCATGTATTGGTTGAGAGAAGTGGTGGTTGAAAGGGTTGGTGGATTGGTGAATATAGGCTGTGGTTTAGGCTTATTTTGTGATTGTTTTGGGTGCAGTTTGGGGCTGTGATTTGATGGAGCTTTTGGGCTGTGATGGTAGTGGATGAAGGTTAGGGAAGAGGGTTTTAGATCTGTGATAGATTACAGCAAAGATTTGACAAAAATCAGTGGCAATTGCTGCCTATTTACACTGCCTCGTAAGAGCAGAATTGTTATCGAAGAAATAACAGTTTCTCGATGAAATTTCCAGCAAAAACTCAAGGGTTTGAGGAGGGGGTTTGACGGTAGAATCTTAGTTTAGATAGCAACAAGGTTAACAAATTAGATCAAGAAATTTTAGCAGCAAAGCAGTAAAGAAATCGGTGCAAGTTGTGATAGCAGAATTCTCGTCGAAAAATTTCAGCAGTTTGTGATGAGAGATTGCAGCAACACACGAATTTTTTTTTTGATGAATTCCACAATAGATCAATCATGGATGGGAGCCAAGATGATCTATGAGGTGCACAAAAAAATTTGTTCAAAAGGGATAACAATTAGATCGGTTAAAGGCAGCAACACGCAGCTGAAATTTTCTACAGCGATCCTTCGTTCGCAAAGATGGTAACTTTTGCGACGCAAGGAATTCGTAGGCAAGGGATTGATAGAAAAACTTCTTTTTGATATTTTAGATGAAAAATTACAGCAGCAAAA
This sequence comes from Musa beccarii, assembly GCA_024322285.1. Classification (NCBI taxonomy): domain Eukaryota; kingdom Viridiplantae; phylum Streptophyta; class Magnoliopsida; order Zingiberales; family Musaceae; genus Musa; species Musa beccarii. The sequence goes on from CM044396.1 coordinate 21,283,199, forward strand.
GGTATTGGTGGTAGAAAAATACTAGATCTCTGATGCAATTAGAGGTGGCGACTGTAGATTGATTTGATCTACGTCAAGAGATGACGGTGGAGACGACGACGTTAAGAGCAATTATGGGAATTACTTGGCTAATGGTGGACAGTAGGGATGGCAGCAAAAGCAGCAAGATCGCTGCTCTGATACCTATAACATCCCTCGCATTCCTTGTTTCTAAATTTTTGTATAAGAGTTTAATAGCAAAGTTACTATCCATTTTAAATTTGATAGATAAGCTCAAATGAAACTGAAAACCTATTTATAAGATGTGAGGATCTGTTTGTAAAATTCTGAGGACCTATTTGTAAAATTCTAAGGACTTAATTATAAAAATATGTAATATAAGGACTAAACTGCAAAATGCACAAAATAACAAATCCCACCATTTAAGACTCTCTGCCTTCATTCCTAAGGAAACTGAGAAGGCAGCCTACGTGGAGAAGAAAGGGAGAGAAAGAGAGAAGAAGATTAGGAGAAGAAGAGAAGGAGAATTGGGGATTTAGGGTCCTTGGGTTCAATACTTTTCATTGGGATCAAAATTGATCAAAGGTAAGTGTTCTAACCCCTTCCTACAGTTAGTTTGATCCTTGTTCTCATCCTAATCCTGGAAATTTTAGAGGATTGAAGTTTCATAATGATATTTCTGCAACTTATGTATCAAACAGTGAATCTGGATTTCTTTTCCAGATTCTGTCCTTTCTGAATTGGCATATCTATAACTTTCTGTACAGTACTCGTATTTAAGCAAAATTAAATCCATCCAAAAATATACTTATATATCTTTATTTTGAGATTAGGATGTATGAATTTGGAGTTCAACTGCCTATCTAAACTTTTATTTGAATTGACCCTATAGAATCTGTCAAATAGAGATTTTGAGTTCTGACCTTTGGGCATACTATCACTTGTAACTCACTGTGAACGAATTCAATGGTGACAAAATTAACCTTATTGGAAAGTAGACTCATAAATCTTTCTGTGCATATCTTATTTGCAATGTTTTGAGTACAGATACCAACTGAAACTGAAAAACGTCTGTTTTAGTCGACCCTATACATTCTGTAAAACAGAGATGATGTTTTCTGACCTGTTGTCACTAAATTATTTGTAACTTCCTGTGGAGACCTCTAATTCATACCAAACTTTGTTAATTCGAATCTAGATTATTATACCTTTCAAATGACACTAATTTAGAGTGAATTGGAACATATTTGATTACTCAAATAACTCAGTAATTAAACCTCTCAAATTTTGTTAGAACCAGATTTTTTGTCAAGTTTGCCTATTCTTGTTTTGTCCTTTTTGTTGGAAACTGAATTCAGCTAAAGCCCTTTCTTTCGATTGAGCTATATACTCTTGTTTCAAATCCTTGTATACTCATGCCATTATTTTCATTTCAAATTTGAATGCATTGTGAAAGAATGTGTTAGCATCGTATTGTTTCATAAAGGCGCATGTACGTTTTATTGTTCCGCATGTGCTTCCGATTTGTGCCAAATTATTATTCACACATGTCCTTTTGTACTTTGGTGTCTGTGGGATTGTCTGGACCTTTGCTAGAAATGGTAAAGGGATTATTTGGACCTTTGCCAGAAATGGTAAAGGGATTATTTGGACCTTTGCCAGAAATGGTAAAGGGTATATGCTTAGAGCCTGCGATGCTCTGTTGGCCCCCTATCGGCTTCATCCAGACATGGATGATGACTCTCCCAGACATGGGAGATATCGTTTGAGATCCCACTGCACCCTTTGTGTTTTTGATATGATATCCAAAGCATTGTTTGTGTTTATATGTGCGCTTTGGATGATACGAAAATGAATGATCAGATATGATATTTGAACTTCTGTTACTTGTTTGTTATTCTGATATGTTCTGAGAGATCTCCCATGCACCATTGATATGTTTCGTATTGTCCTGTGTGTCATTGGATATACTCCAACTTACCATTATCATCGTTTGATATGCTCTAATTATTCCTTACTCTATTTGTTATGAATTAAATAAGTTGAATAAGAGGACATTCGTGATTCTAATATGATGATATATATGTTTCCTTGTATCTGGCCTTGCATTTTGATATCAAGCTTATTGAAAGCTATTCTCCTTCCCTATGGATATGTTAGTCACTTGCTGAGCTCTGTTATGCTCACCCCGTTGTTATATAATATTTTCAGGTTAGCTTATCAGACTCTGGGATGTTTAAATTGAAATTTGAGGAAGGAAAGCTAGAAGATTTTGGGTTGATCTTTAGTGGTTGATATGTTTTGTTGTATAAGTACATTTTGTGTTTAGTGAAATGTCGATGGTAAACCTGAACTTATATGTTTTGTAAAGGTTGGAGGACCTCTCATGTTAGGACTTGAAATGTGAAGTTTAAAGGGTATGATGATATAAATGTGTGGTAAATGTTAGTTTTGTAGCTATATGGATTTCCTCACTTGTGGATTTTATGATGTGGATATTGTTTAGTTGAGTTGGCTTTAGAATTTTATGAATCCTGGAGTGATATGGTATATGATTATAAACTGCACAGGTTTTATGAATTATGGATTTTGGATGTGATTTACGACTTGAATGATCGTTAGTGTCCTCAAATATCATTGTGGATCCTGGGATCGGTTTGTTGTTTGAATTTTAATATTATGAATTTTAAGACAGGGTCATACCTCCTGAATGAGATTAAATTTTAGGGGGGGGCGTGACAATACCAGATGATAGAACCCCAGAGGAAGTCTATGGAGATTGATCTTTGAGGGGGATCAACCTTTGGAACGTTATAGGGGTTCCACCCCCCCAAGTAGCCTGGTGGCTGCAATTGTAGATTGATCTTTCCTATTCCAAAGAGGTGGAGGCTATAAGCTTATATAGAGCTCCAAACCTTAGCCTTAGGGGCTACTTTCTAAGTGAACTACCCAATTTGCCCTCAACCTTAGTGGGCCGGCCCAATAACAAGGGGGGCGGCGGCTAAGAAGCCCAAAGCCCTAAATATAAACCCTAGCATCTCTTCTTTATAGGATAGAGGCGGCTAGGTGGGGTTTATTATACTCTCACAGGGTTTTTATTAGATGCTACTGTTGAATCTCGGATTTTGATGATGAAACTAATTGAGTGTGATTTGTGGTCTAACTGCGTGTTGAGTTACGCAGGTCTACTATTGATCAGGATTAGATAGTTGACATTAGAGGAATTGACGTTGCACCAGAGGTGATCACGTTAGGATATTGGATGTCGAGCCGGAGGTTCGGTCGACTACCGGCAGGAGGCTTCGTACGTCGGGCATCGGGCCAAGAAGAGCGTGTTGCGCCAAGGATATCGGGATTACGGAGGTCAATCACCGATTGGGCAACGGACCGCAAGAGAGGACGATGTGCCGAAGGATCGGACGAAGCACTGACCAATGACGTGTCGGGCAACTGAATGTCAATTCGTGTTGTAATAACTGTCTAGATCGAAGTAGAGTGTTTGTTGTTTGTGTGCAGGAGTAACTACGATAAGGATGAAGACGTAAAGCGAAACAAAGGGTCGAAGTCAAGTGCGATGGATCATTGGGAGTTCGAGTGTTCGATGGAAGTCTAAAGATTCGTTGGGAGTGCTGCCGGAACTGGTCGAGAAAGAGTAGGGAGCTTGCCGAAGGGTTTTCGGAAGTTCGCCGGGAGGTTCATCGGAAGTTCGCGGAGCTTGCTAAGAAAGATCGAAGCTTGCCAAAGAAGCTTAGGGGAACTCGCCAAAATCATTGTAGAGTTCGAGAGCTTGCCGGGAGTCCGCAGGATGGTTTCCGAGGGATCGTCGGAAGACCGTCGGAAGTTCGTCGGAAGCTCGACGGAAGAAGACTTGACTTGCGGACTTTGTAACAGCTTAGGAATGTCTTTAAGTTCGTAGTTTGCACATGAGTAGGGCAAAGATTTAGAAAAAATCCTGCCTAAATTCAGTGGGGGCCAATCGGGCCTCTACTGGGCCGAGTTGGGCCTTAAACAGGGCCCATTCAGCCTTGGCTGAATGGGAGGCGGTTGAACCGCCCAACCTGGGGCGGTAGCACCGCCTGGCTACTGTAGCAGCGCTGGCTACTATAGCAGGCGCCCGGCTATTGTAGTAGGCGGTAGCACCGCCCGGTTACTGTAGCTGGCGGTAGCACCGCCTAACTGGGGTGGTAGCACCGCCCGGTTATTATAGCAGGCGGTAGCATTGCCTGGCAGAGGCGGTAGCACCGCCTGGGTGTGTCAGTCTGCCAGGACTGACAGCACCGAAAAACTCAAAAGATTCAAATTTTTGGCTCCAAGTTTGAGCTCCAAATTTGAATCACTTTGAGGCTTATAAATACCCATTCTTTCTCAACTAAAAGGAGAACCCTTTGAGAGCTAGATTTTGAAAATAAGTCTTGAGAAAGTCTTGTTCTTCATTTGCTTAAGTGTTCACCTCATTTCCTTCTTCTTGTGAAATCTTGTAAGAGTGTGAACCACTTGTAAAGGGTTGTAAGAGGGGTATTTGGTCCTTCCCCTGCAAAAGGATTTGCTAGTGGAAGTTGGGAGCCTCATCGGAGAAGGCTTCGGAAGTGGATGTAGGTCACTTTGACCGAACCACTATACATCGCTGCGTCTTGATTGTGTGAGTGTTTAAATTTCTATTTTACTTTGCTGCAAGCCTTTGCTTTACTTCTACTTCCTCTTCATCTTCGTACGCATGCTTTAAAGTTAAAACGCAATATTTCCGGGTTCAAATGAAACGTTGCTTTCATCGTACGAAGTTTCCGAAGCTTGTTTTAAATCGCTGAAAAAAAATCTATCGTTTTATCCGCTGCACTAATTCACCCCCCCCCCCCACTCTTAGTGCCACTCGATCCCTAACAATTGGTATCAGAGCCATGTTCTTTCTCTTTCGGATTCACACCCGTGAGAAATGGCTCTAAATGGTTTTCAAGAGGGCTTTTCGGTTTTTCGTCCACCGTTCTTTAACGGTTCGGACTACACATATTGAAAAACTCGAATGAGAGTTTTTATGCTTTCAATGGATTTAGATTTATGGAATATCATCGAAAATGATTTTCAACCTTCCTTTAAACCGACGAACGAATGGTCGGTTTTGGAGAAAAAATCATTTTCTTTAAACGCAAAGGCTATGAATGCCTTATTTTGTGCTTTGAACAAGAACGAGTTCAATCGGATTTCTATGTGCGAAACGGCTTTTGACATTTGGCGAACTCTTGAAATCACGCATGAGGGAACTAGTAGAGTTAAAGACTCGAAAGTAAACCTCTTGTTGCATGATTTTGAGCTCTTCCAAATGACACCAAGTGAATCTATCGACGACATGTACACCCACTTCACGGATGTCGTCAATAGCTTGAAAAGTCTTGGTAAAAGTTTTTCGGATTTTGAACTCACTAACAAGATCTTAAGATCCCTTTCAAAATGGTAGGATCCTAAAATAACGGTGATTCAAGAATCAAAGGATCTAAATAATTATTCTATTGATGAACTCATTGGGTCTTTAAAGACCTATGAAAAGGAACATGATGAATATAATGAACATGATGAACACATGAACCACCTTCTAAAGAACAAGAAGGTTTTTAAACTCCGAACTATGAAATGCCACTTGAGTAATGACTCAAGTGATGAGGACAATGAAGACATTGAACACATAATAATGAATGTTAACAAGTTCATTAAACAAAAATTAAAAAACACAAATGAACTTGAATGGAGAAAGAGGCCAAAGAAGAAGAAGAAGGCTTACAAAGAAGAATCAAGGAAAGAAGAAGCAAACTACGCTTTAATGGGCTTCGACAATGAGGTAAGTAACTTAACTTCCTTGAATTATTTTGAAATTACTTGATGATTTCCATGAATGCTTAACTTAGTTAGTAGGAATTTTTTTATGCTTTTCTTGTGTTTTTAGAAATTAAAAAAAAATCGAAATTATACTATGCTTTTCTTTATAGTATTTTTGAAAAGTAAAAATATGAATGACGATTGTAAGATTTGTGATAATGCTTAGGATTAAACCATGCATGAGTATCTTGATGGTTTACATTGTCTCTAAACATGATGCTTGATGATTTTATATCATGCATGAGTTGTTGAAGTGATGTTGATCTAAAAACTTCTATCTTGGATTAATGGGTCTTAACCTTTTTTTTATGATGAAATTTTTAAATGATACATGTCTTCATGAAATCAATTATAAAGACCTAACCCATAAATTTTCCAAATGAAAGAAATGTGATTTTTATGTTGCCTTGTATTACATTTGGACTTGATGATTTTCATGACGAAAAGTATTTTTCAGATTTTTAAAAAATGATGTATGAGTTTAGCAAAAATTTGAGCATTGATCAACTTGTTATAACAAATGAAAGAAAGATGGGAAATGATTTTAATGATGAATTCATTTCTAAATATGATGATGCTCTCATGTTTAAATATGATGTATGACATTGATCATTCTTATGAAAGAGCAAATCATGTAAATTGAAACTCTTAAAAATAAGAAAATGCACTATCATAATGTATCATTTTTATGTATTTGGTCTTGACGGTTTTATGACTAAGCTTGTGTTTTATTTTGATACATGTTTTCATAAAAATTTTGAATATGCTCACATCAAATTGCTTAAAATGAAAATGTATTTTTTCTCATTCTATTGAGGTGAATGAATTCATGTTATGAGTCTTGTGAATCTCATAAAAATAAACATGATGAATATTTTAAAAAATGTGCCTCATGTTTTCAGTCTTAATGATTTCTCTTGAAACTTGCTCTTTGGACCTATATGAAAAACATGAGTATACTCATATGAACGTCAAATCACTTGAAATGGAACACATAAAAAAAAAAAGAAATTACACTATCATGATGCTTTACATGTAATGCTTTTGATCTTAATGGGCTAAATGACAACTTGTATTTCAAATTTATACAATGATGGCTTCCGTATAAATATTTGAATATACATTATGAAATCATCATTGAAATGAAAATATTAGAAGTTTGTTATCATATCTTGATGACAAACTCATGTTTCGGTTTTAAAATTTGATACTCATCTTTTGAAACATGAGTACACTTACATGAAACAAATAACTTAAAATGAAACACATTATCATGATATATTGAAACTCATGTCTTGAAATAATGTGTTACATTTTTGTCTTGATAATACCTTATGAGATTTTGCCTTTACATCTTGAACTTTCATGCTTATCTTGGTATATAAAGACAAAGGCATATTTAGATTAAAAAAATTACTTGAAAAGAGAATTTTCTAAATGAAATATAACTTATCTCTTGTTTTACGAAACTATGGTTTTGAATTACTTTTATGAGATCATCATCTTGATAACTTGAGTTGTTATCTCTATACTCTCTTATGTTTCTCCCATGTTATATGAAGAAAAATATAAATTCTTTTCTCTTAACTTATTGATACTCAATTTGAGAAAATATGTTTTGATGATTGAAACATTGTATGTGCAATTTGAACTTTTCTCTCATGTTTCAATACCACTTTATATGCTTCATGACATGATAATTGAAATATTGATGTAGACTTTTGATATATCACTTGTCATGATTAATGCATATAGCTAGCATTTTAAATCTCTAAAATGATTTTGATTATGAGTTTCGAGTTGACAAATTGAGCTTGAATGATTTTTCTTTTAACGATTCTTGAATCTTTTGGAATTATGACTTGTTAAGACATATTTAATGCTTGAATCAAGTTTTAAAAGATTTCATTTAGCTATAAAGAAATTTTATTGAAATCATGATCTTGACAACTATGATTTGAAACTCTTTATAAATCAAGATCTTTTACCATGCTCCTTCCGTCTTATCAAAAGAAAATTCTTTAAATGAAATGTAACTTGTCTTTTGATTTCTCAGAATTTAATACTTGAATTTTTATGAATTCGTGTCGTGATTCTTATGAAATATGATCTTGGTAAAAAATTCTTATGTATGAATCAAGATCTTGTGTTTGATCTCCTAAGACTTCCACTTGTTATTTCCTAAAAAGGAGATTTGTCAAAATGATTCATGAACCTTTTGATTTATGACTTTTGGATTTATGACTCAAGATTGAAGATTGAAACATTATATGCTAAAATTGATTTTTTTTATTATTGTTTCAATACTTCCTCAAATGCCTTATGTGATGATTGAAAATTTGATGAAAAAGAATTGTGCTTAATATTGGAATCATTGATTTATTCTTTTATCATGGCTTAAAAATGAATGAAAAGAAAATATGTTAGCACTTGTAATCATGATTTGATCCTTAATATTGATATGCTTTCATATATCTTGGTTGTATGACATTTATCTTGAATTAAAAATTGATAAATATGAATCTAGATCTTGCTAAAATGAAAAGTTATGAATCATGGATGATATCTTTTAGTTTTGATTCTTGTTGAATTTACATATTGATATCCTTCATGACATGATTTCTCATGTTTCAATATCATCTCGTATGCATCATATGATGATTGATATATTGATTGATGCAATTTTCTCATTGGTTCCTCCCTTCTTTTTGATATTGATAAAGGGGGAGAAAAATTGTTAACTTGTGTATCAAAAGAGAAAAATTTGCTAGCTTAAACATTGAGAAGCAAAAAGTTGCTATCTCAAGAGAGGCAAAAATCTTGCTCAACTTCACTTTTTTCAACAAAATTGCTTGCATCTTTGTTACAAATTATTGTTGAATCTCATGCAAGATTATTTATAGTATTAATCCTCCTTTTCTTTTTGATATTGATAAAGGGGGAGAAGGCTTTTACAAATGAATGCAAAAGTCCTAGCATGCAAAGAAAGCAAAACTTGCAAGCTTGCTCTTCTCAAAAGAGAAGAAAGAAATTATAAAATTGCATGCATATCACAAAAGAAGTCAAGAAAATATACAATTTGCTTGTACTTCTCAAAGGAACATAGAAAAACTTGCCATCATCACAACAAGCACTATCTTGCTTATAATGATAAACATGCGATACCTAAATGTTGTATGATGTGATTAATAGCTAGTATGTTTGTAATATTTGCATATTCTTAAAAACTAGCTATAATGTTACTTCTCCTTTTTGTTGATGATAAAGGGCGAGAAGTAGATTGATGACTTCATGCATTGATTGAATATTTTATATTTGCATGATGGTTTGTTGTTTTCTCACTACATAAATGATACATATTAATTGGATTTAGGATAATCCAAGGATTCTATCAATGGCATATTGATAGGGGGAGTTTGTGTTAAACTCCGGGGAGTTTTGGTTAACTCCGTCAGTCATCAATTAGTCGTCATCATCAAAAAGGGGGAGATTGTTGAATCTCGGATTTTGATGATGAAACTAATTGAGTGTGATTTGTGGTCTAACTGCATGTTGAGTTACATGAAAGGATCAAAAGGCACTAAGAGGGGGGGTGAATTAGTGCAGCGGATTAAACTCGTATTCTTGAAACCGATTTCGCAAAGAAACACAAGTTCGTAGAAGAATTCGATTCGATGAAAGAGAACTTGAAAGTAATTGCTTGTGAAAAGGAACTAACTATGAACTTGCAGCCAAGAAATGAAGTGATTTCAGAAATATAAACACTCACACATTTAAGGACACAATGATGTATAGTGGTTCAGTCAAATGACCTACATCCACTCTTGAAGCCTTTGCGATGAGGCTCCACTCTTCCACTAGCAAGTCCTTTGAAGGGGAAGGATCAAACACCCCTTTTTACAACCCTTTACAAGATGTTCACACTTGTACAAGATCTCTCAAGAAGAAGAAGAAGGTGAACACTTAGCAAAGAATACAACACTTTTCAAAACTCTTCAAAAGCTCAAGACTCAAACTTTTTCTTGCTCAAAGGGTAACCCTTTCAGGTGAGAAAGGGGGTATTTATAGATCCAAAGTGGATTCAAAATTGGGCTCCAAATTCCAAGTGAATTTGGAGTTCCTGTGTTTCTGGTGGTCAAAGCGGTGCCACCACTGTTAGAAGCGGTGCCACAGCGCATGTCGATCTTTGATCGATCGACGTGCGTGCGGTGCCACCGCCTTCAGGCAAAGCGGTGCTACCGCTCGATCCTGGCCAGGCGGTGTACCGCTTTTCACCAGCGGTTCCACCGCCGGTGATTATCTGGCGGTGCTATCGCTTTGACAGGCGCGTTCCACCGCTGTGTGTGTGTGCTTGGCGGTATCGCTTCAGTCGGGCGGTTCCACCGCCCAGCTTAGCGGTTCCACCGCCCCAGGCTTGGGCGGTTCCACCTCTTGCCCCATTCGGACAGAGTGAATGGGGCCTGTTTAGATCTCAACTTGACACAGTAGTGGCCTGGTTGGCTCCTACTGAATTTTGGGCAGGATTTATTTCTTAAATCCTTGCTCTACTCATGTGCAAATTACGAACATAACTTAACGTGATTTGATCGGACACCCTTCAAGTCGACTTCCGGCGAGATTCCGAGTGAGCCTCTCGATGCTTCCCTCGGATTGCTACGGTGGTCTCCCAAAGATACTCCGGCGAGCTCAACTAGTCTTCGGCTGGTTTTCGAATCTTCGGAAGTTCCGCGAACCTTCGACGATCTTTGAAATGGACTTTGAAAACTTCGACAAGTCCCTGATTTGATCTTGGATGGTTCCGGCAACTCTTCCGAAAATCTCTCGGACTTCCGATGAACTCTTGAACCCCCGACGGACTTGGCCTCGGTAAATCACGTTATGTTTTCTTTCCATCGTAGTTATTCCTGCACACTCATCTCAACAAAGAGATTAGAACAAATATTTCACCAATTGATTTCATCATCAAAATCCAAGATTTAACAATCTCCCCCTTTTTGATGATGACAATCAATTGGTGATGGAGTTATTCTTAACTCCCCCTATGTATATGCCATAAAGAAAAATTGCTTGAATTCAATTTTTGAATTCAACATAATTAATTTTAATTTCAAGATTTCAAAATAGATATCAAGGATATCAATGAAGTATACATAATCAAAAAACATGATATCAAGAACCCAACTAAGTTTATTTTGGACAACGCATATCATATTGCAGTACACATATCATTTTGGTATCATATGGCAGTACACATATCATTTTGGTATCATATGGCAGTACACATATCATTTTGGTATCATATGGCAGTACACATATCATTTCTCCCCCTTTGTCATCAACAAAAAGGAAACGAGGGAATCATAACAATAAGGAGGGTCGGAAAACATCACAAATGTGGAAAAAGAAATCAGAAAACCGAAAACCATTCCACAGTGGCCGAAAAGATGTAAGATAACACAGCATGAAGTTAAGACAACATAGATGTCAACAAGAGAATGTCACGATGTAAGGAATACAACATAAATGTCAACATACAACATAAGTTTACATCGTTCAAAAAGAAAACACAGCAAGCTACTCCTCAGGAGGAATGCCAAGATGCCTATACATGTGATCGATCTTTAAGTTCATCTTCCGCATTTCCTTCAAAATTTCAATTTGCTGTAGTTTTACTTCATTTAACTCTCTCATGATTGGGTCAGTAGTAGATGGAGCAGAAAATATCACTGATGTAGCTGCAACAAAAGGATCAGGAGGAGGAGATTCATTTCCCCTAAGGACTAGTGTTTCAGGATGGTCTACGGCTGGGGGAGGTATATCACATCTCCTAGGTTGCCTAACCCCTATTCCATGCTCGACAGTACATCTAAGTCGTCTCAGTAGTTTAACATTAATAACATTAAATTTTTCGATTTGTATTGCTTCTTCATCTGGTGGAATGCAGATGTTATGGGCATGCAATAGTCTAGTTATTAAACCTCCATATGGTAACATTGATCCTTTAGAAAGGACCTCTATCATGTGCTGCCTGATTAGGTAACCAAAACAGAAATGTTGTCTAGTCATGATCCAATATAAGGTACCTAATTCAGTGAAACTGATCTCATCATGATGAAACTGCTTAGGAATAATAATGCTTATTAGAATGTGATGCAAAATTTTAGAGTTAAAAGGTAATAAATGTTCACAACTCTTGGGAATTATTCCTAAATTTGGGTTTGCAAACACAGTTTCTAAAGCTTCAGAGTGAGTGGCACCAATTGTGTCCATATCCCATTTTCCCCGAAAATAACACCCTAGCTCTTTTTCAACAATTCCAATTAATGAGCATATAGTATTATCACATATTTGAATCTCATTACCTAGAAGATAAGTTGACAAGCCATCATCATTCACAGTTAAATTAGCATAGAACAACTTAACTAAACGTGGATAAATAGGTTCAATAATTTGCGAGAATAGGTAAAGCCTCTAAGTCTGCAAACCACATGAGAGGTTCTAAGTTTCCTAATTGATTCAAATCAACATACTTTCCTTTGTGAATGGGTCTAGAACCAAATTCAGAAAATCTAAGGGAGGCCTCTTGTGATTTAAACAAGGATTGGTCAAATGAATCTACCTCCATCCTTTTTCCTTTGTCTCTTGATGTTCTTCTAGGAGCCATTTCTATTCATGAATAATCGAAAATTAATTGAAGAAAGGAATGAAACTTCACAAGAAAATGAAAGAGAAATAATTCTGTTTTTACCTTAGATTGGTTCTTTGAGATGTAGGAAGCTTGAATCACGATTAAAATCTCCTCCTTAGGCTTCTAGATAGGAAGAAATGACACCAATTTGAAGTTTGGAAGAGTTTGGAAGAGTGAGGAGAGGCGGTTCACAGATTAGGGGAGGCGGTTCTCACCGCCGGCCCTAACACATTTTATAGTAGGGTGTTTGGGCGGTACTATCGCTTCAAAGAAAGTGTTCCACCGCACTGGGTGATTACCCAGCGGTTCCACCATCAGTGGTGGCGGTGGTATCTACGCAGAGCACGTAAATCCATTTCGGATTTCATGTTTTTCCCCTTTTTTTTTTATAATTATTTTCTTTTAAAATCTCAGAGATGGGATGAAGTCAAAAGAAATAAATCCATGGGACAATCCGAATCAAATCGATGGAAATCATAGTTTAAACATAATTTCAAGAAAAGACATAAAAAAAAAAGGTTACTTACTTGGACAGTTTAGCATGCCTAATTCCCTTCTAATAAAATCAAATTGTTCCTCATTTAAAGGTTTCGTAAAAATGTCCGCTAATTGATGATTTGTATCAACAAAATCAAGAGTGACATTTCTACTACTTACATGATCACGTATAAAGTGATGCCTGATGTCAATGTGCTTAGTGCGAGAGTGTTGGATTGGATTTTTAGTTAGACAAATTGCACTCGTGTTATCACACTTTATAGGAATATTTTTTAAGTAGATTCCATAGTCCTCTAGTGTATTTTTCATCCAGATAACTTGTGCACAGCATGCACTAGCAGCTATATATTCAGCTTCTGCTGTAGATAGTGCAACCGAATTTTGTTTCTTGGAAGTCCAAGAAACAAGTGCATGTCCTAGAAATTGGCATGTTCCGGATGTGCTTTTTCTATCTAGTTTACATCCACCAAAATCCGTGATCTGCATAAGCTTTCAAACTAAAATTTTCAGATTTTGGATACCATAATCCAAGATTAGGGGTCCCTTTAAGATATCTAAGAATCCTCTTGACAGCTTTTAAGTGAGATAGCTTAGGATTAGCTTGGAATCTTGCACATAGCCCTACACTGAACATGATGTCAGTCCAGTTGCGATAAGATAAAGCAAAGCTACCTATCATGCTCCTATAAGTTTTTTGATCAAAACTTTCTCCATTTTCATCCATATCTAATTTAGTGGAGGTGCTCATAGGAGTGCTAATTTCCTTTGATCCATCCATATTAAATCATTTTAACAATTCCAATGTGTATTTTGATTGATTTAGGAATATACCATTACTTAGTTGCTTGATTTGAAGTCCTAAAAAGAAATTTAGTTCTCCCATTAGGCTCATCTCAAATTCATCACTCATATCCTTAGCAAACAATTCACATAGTGATTTATTACAAGATCCGAAAATGATATCATCAACATAAATTTGAACAATAAGAAAATTGTTTTCAAAATGTTTAATAAACAATGTAGTATCAACCTTGCCTTTAGTAAAATTATTTGAAATCAAGAAAGAACTAAGCCTCTCATACCAAGCCCTAGGGGCTTGTTTAAGACCATATAAGGCCTTAGTTAGCTTAAACACATGGTTAGGAAATAGAGAGTTTTCGAATCCGGGTGGTTGTTCAACATAAACTTCTTCGGAGATAAAACCATTTAAGAATGCACTTTTGACATCCATTTGAAATAATTTAAAATCTTTACTACTAGCATAGGCAAGGAGCATCCTAATGGCTTCCAATCTTGCCACCGGAGCGAAGGTTTCTTCATAATCGATACCTTCTTCTTGGTTGAAACCTTTGGCCACTAGTCTAGCCTTGTTTCTAACCACGATACGCATTCATCTTGCTTGTTTCTAAAGACCCACTTAGTACCAATAACTAAGTGGTCATTAGGTCTAGGAACAAGCTTCCATACCTCATTCCTCTCAAATTGATTCAATTCTTCTTGCATTGCGATAACCCAAGAATCATCTTTTAGGGCATCAACAATGCATTTTGGTTCAACTTGAGAAAGAAAGGCAGCATGAGCACAAAATTTTTGAAAGAAGAGCGAGTTTGAACCCCTTTCGATGCATCTCCTATAATTAACTCCTTGGGATGAGCATCTACATACTTCCATTCCTTTGGTAAGGAAGTTTGGGAAGAAGATGCATCCAAGATGTTATTTTGAGGAGAGGGTTCATTCAAATTCAAATCATCAAGACCAAAATCATCATCAAAATCTTTTTTCTTAAATTCAGAAACCTCATTAAAAACCACATGAATAGATTCTTCTATAAGTAAGGTTCTCTTGTTGAAAACACGAAAAGCCTTAGAAACGGAAGAATAACCAAGAAATATGCCTTCATTGGATTTTGCATCGAATTTTCCTAAGGCATCCTTTTCATTCAAAATAAAGCATTTGCAACCAAAAACTTTAAAGTAAGAAACATTGGGTTTTTTATCATTCCATAATTCATATGGAGTTTTGGATAGGGATGGTCTCACTAGAACTCTATTCATCACATAGCAAGCCGTATTCACGGCTTCGCCCAAAAATATTTTGGTAAATTATATTCATTTAACATGGTTCTAGCCATTTCTTGCAAACTTCTATTTTTCCTTTCTACTACTCCATTTTGTTGTGGATTTCTTGGAGTAGAGAAGTTGTGATTGTATCCGTTTGTTTCACAAAATTTTGGAAGTCATGATTTTGAAATTCACCTCCATGATCACTTGAATTGATGAGATCATGAAGCCTTTTTCATTTTGAGTGAGTTTACAAAATTTAGAGAAACATTTGAAGCAATCACTTTTATGAGCCAAAAAATAGGTCCAAGTGTATCTACTATAGTCATCCACAATTACAAAGGCATATTTGCTACCTCCTAGGCTTGTTATGTCAATTGGTCCAAATAAGTCCAAGTGGATCAATTGCAATGGTCTAGTGGTGCTAATGTGATTTTTTGATTTGAAACTAGTCTTTATTTGTTTTCCTAGTTGACATGCATCACATACCTTATCCTTAACAAATTTCGTGTTTGGGATACCTCTTACTAAATCTCTAGATGAAATCTTAGAGATTAGTTTCATGCTTGCATGGCCTAGCCTCCTATGCCAAAGCCAAGCGTCATCATTCAAAACCGAAAAACACATTTCATTACTTAATTTATCAATATTTATGGTGTAGACATTGTTTTGTTTTAAAGCAATCATGGATATGTTGTTGTTGGGTTTTTCAATAATGCAAACATTGGATTCAAATCTAACAACATAACCTTTATCACATAGTTGACTAATACTTAAAAGATTATGTTTTAAACCATCAACTAGTAACACATCATCAATTGAAAAACTCGATTTGTTACCTATGGTTCCCTTGCCAATGATTTTACCCTTGTTGTTGTCTCCGAAAGTGACATATCCTTCTTCTTTGCTAGAGAGCATAGAGAAATGAGATGGATCTCCGGTCATGTGCCTTGAGCATCCACTATCAAGATACCATTTCTTGCTCCTAGCTTGTGAGTTTGTCTACAAAAGAGGATTGTTTTTAGGTACCCATTTGATTTTGGGTGCCTTATAAATTGATCTACTTATTTTGTAATTTATCATTGAATTGTTTATGGTTCCTTTAGGAACCCATATCAACTTTTGTGGACTAATTTTCTTGAATGGACATTTGTAGGTAACATGTCCTGTTTTGCAACAAAAATTACATTTCAAATGGGGTGATACATGCAATGTAGACCCTTTTACAAAGGTGGTGGGATTTTGGTGAGAACCTCTCACAAATCCGATACCACTTCTATTTCCGACATGACCTTTGTTAGCAAGAATCATGTCTAAGCCCTTGCTACCGACCTTAAACTTGTTTAGGGTCTCTTTGAGTAGCAAGTTCTCCTTTTGTTGCATCTAAGTCTTCACACTTAGAGCATGGGGGTAGAGAAGGGTTTTGAAGACTATTGAATTTACTTTGTAATAAAGCATGCTCTTTCTTAAGCAAATTGAACTTCTTACTAATAGTTCTACATTCATCAAACAACTCATGAAAAGCCATAGAAAGTTCATCAAAAGATAACTCTTCATTAAGTAACTCACTAACCTCTTCTCCAAATGCCATTAGAGCGAAGTTTGCCTCCTCTTTGTTGCTAGCCTCTTCAACCTCTGAGTCACTTGAATCATCCCATGTGGCCTTCAAGGCTTTTTCTTCTTGAATTGCTTCTTCTTGGCTTGAGGGCATTCATTCTTGAAGTGTCCCGGCTTCTTGCATTCGTAGCAAATGACTTGGTCCTTTTTGTGTTCAAATTTGCTTTTGTGTCATTTTTGAATTTGTTCTTTCTTATGAATTTCTTAAACTTTCGAGTTAGAAGTGCAATGTCATTGTCACTATCCTCATCACTTGATGTTCCTTTCAAGTGGTCTTCTTGTGTTCTAAGTGCCATATCCTTCCTGTTCTTTTGGAAGAGGGTTCTCAAGCTCTTCATGAGCATGGCACGTCATCTCGTAAGTCATTAGAGATCCAATAAGTTCTTCAATGGGAAATACTTTAAGATCCTTGGCCTCTTGAATGGCCGTGACCTTTGGATCCCAACACTTTGGAAGGGATCTTAAAATCTTAGTTACCAATTCAAAATTCGAAAAGCCTTTACCAAGAGCTTTAAGTCCATTGATGACATCCGTAAAGCGGGTGTACATGTCTCCAATGGACTCATTTGGTTTCATCCGAAAAAGTTCGTAGGAATGCACAAGAATGTTGATTTTGGACTCCTTCACTCGGCTAGTGCCTTCATGAGTGATTTCAAGAGTGCGCCAAATATCAAAAGCCGATTCACAAATGGAAACCCGATTAAACTCATTCTTATCAAGTGCACAAAATAAGGCATTCATAGCCTTTGCATTGAGAGCGAAAATCTTCTTCTCCGACTCATTCCATTCACTCATCGGAAGAGAAGATTTTGTGAAGCCATTTTCGACAATGTTCCAAAGTTCGAAGTCCATGGAGATAAGAAAAATTCTCATACGAGTCTTCCAATACGTATAATCCGACCCATTGAACATAGGTGGACGAGTAATGGAGAGACCCTCTTGCATACCGGAGTAGGCCATCTCTCTTGGGTTTTAAACCAATATGAGAGCAAACCTTGCTCTGATACCAATTGAAAGGATCAAAAGGCACTAAGAGGGGGTGAATTAGTGCAGCGGATTAAACTCGTATTCTTGAAACCGATTTCGCAAAGAAACACAAGTTCGTAGAAGAATTCGATTCGACGAAAGAGAACTTGAAAGTAATTGCTTGTGAAAAGGAACTAACTATGAACTTGCAGCCAAGAAATGAAGTGATTTCAGAAATATAAACACTCACACATTTAAGGACACAATGATGTATAGTGGTTCGGTCAAATGACCTACATCCACTCTTGAAGCCTTTGCGATGAGGCTCCACTCTTCCACTAGCAAGTCCTTTGAAGGGGAAGGATCAAACACCCTTTTACAACCCTTTACAAGATGTTCACACTTGTACAAGATCTCTCAAGAAGAAGAAGAAGGTGAACACTTAGCAAAGAATACAACACTTTTCAAAACTCTTCAAAAGCTCAAGACTCAAACTTTTTCTTGCTCAAAAAGGGTAACCCTTTCAGCTGAGAAAGGGGGGGTATTTATAGATCCAAAGTGGATTCAAAATTGGGCTCCAAATTCCAAGTGAATTTGGAGTTCCCTGTGTTTCAGTGGTCAAAGCGTGTGCCTGTCTTTGTCGGCGGTGGCTGTCGGCACGCACGTGCGTGGCGGTGATCTTTGATCGACGACGTGTGAAGCGGTGCCGCCCCAGTGAGCGGCGGTGCTACGCTCATCCGGTGAATGGGGCGGTGCCATCGCTTACCAGCACCAGCGGTTCCACCGCCGTCGTCAGATGTCTGGCGGTGCTATCGCTTTAGACAGCGGTTCCGCTTTGTGTGTGTGTGCAGGGCGGTGCTACCGCTTTCAGTGGGCGGTTCCACCGCCCAGGCTTAGCGGTTCCACCCCCAGGCTTGGGCGGTTCCACCTCTTGCCCCCATTCGGACAGAGCTGAATGGGCCTGTTTAGATCTCAACTTGACACGAGTGGCCTGGTTGGCTCCCTACTGAATTTTGGGCAGGATTTATTTCTTAAATCCTTGCTCTCATGTGCAAATTACGAACATAACTTAACGTGATTTGATCGGACACCCTTCAAGTCGACTTCCGGCGAGATTCGGCAGCCTCCGATGCTTCCTCGGATTGCTACCAGTGGTCTCCCAAAGATACTCCGGCGAGCTCAACTAGTCTTCTGGTTTCGAATCTTCCCGGAAGTTCCGCGAACCTTCGACGATCTTTGAAATGGACTTTCGAAAACTTCGACAAGTCCTTGATTTGATCTTGGATGGTTCCGGCAACTCTTCCGAAAATCTCTCGGACTTCCGATGAACTCTTGAACCCCCGACGGACTTGGCCTCGGTAAATCACGTTATGTTTTCTTTCCATCGTAGTTATTCCTGCACACTCATCTCAACAAAGAGATTAGAACAAATATTTCACTAATTGATTTCATCATCAAAATCCGAGATTTAACATTACGCAGGTCTACTATCGAATAGGATTAGACAGTTGACACTAGAGGAATTGACATTGCACTGGAGGTGATCACGTCAGGATATTGGATGCTTTGGCGGAACTCGACTATCAAGACAAGGAGGCTTTTAAGGTCATAGACGTCGGGCATCGGGCCAAGAAAGCGTGTCTGCGCCAAGGATATCGGGATTGTGGAGGTCAATCACCGATTAGGCAACGGATCGCAAGAGAGGAGAGTGCATGACCAAGGATCGGACAAGCGCCGACCAATGACGCGTGTCGGCAACTCGAATGTCAATTCATGTTGTAAGTCTGTCTAGATCAAAGTAGAGTGTTTGTTGTTTGTGTGCAGGAGTAACTACGATAAGGATGAAGACGTAAAGCGAAACAAAGGGTCGAAGTCAAGTGCAATGGATCATTGGGAGTTCAAGTATTCAATGGAAGTCTGAAGATTCGTTGGGAGGCTGAGAAGCACGAATCGGCCGAGAACGAGTAGGAGCTTGCCGAAGGGTTTTCAAAGTTCACCGGGAGGTTCGCTTCGAGAAGTTCGTGAGCTTGCTAAGAATGATCGAAGCTTGCCAAAGAAGCTCGGGGGAACTCGCCAAAATCATCGTGGAGTCCGAGAGCTTGTCGGGAGTCCGTAAGATGGTTTCCGAGGGATCGTCGGAAGACCGTCGGAAGACCGTCGGAAGTTCACCGGAAGCTCGACGGAAGAAGACTTGACTTGCGGACTTTGTAACAGCTTAGGAATGTCTTTAAGTTCGTAGTTTGCACATGAGTAGGGCAAGGATTTAGAAAAATCCTGCCTAAATTTAGTGGGGCCAACCGGCCTCTATTGGGCCGAAAGGCCTTAAACAGCCCATTCAGCCTTGGCTGAATGGGAGATGGTTGAACCGCCCATCGAGACTGAAGCTAGCAAGCCGGCCTTCCTCAAAGTAGCAACGCTGCAGCTCTTAAAAGCGGTGAGCGGATATCAGAGCAAGCGGTAGCACCGCCCGGCTACTGTAGTAGGCGGTAACACCGCCCAGCTACTGGAGCAGGCGGTAGCACCGCCCGGTTATTATAGCAGGCGGTAGCATCGCCTGGCTGAGGCGGTAGCACCGCTGGGTGTGAATCGCCATGACTAACGCGGATCCGAAAAACTCAAAAGATTCAAATTTTTGGCTCCAAGTTTGGGCTCTAAATTTGAATCACTTTAAGGCTTATAAATACCCCTTCTTTCTCAGCTGAAAGGAGAACCCTTTGAGAGCTAGATTTTGAAAATAAGTCTTGAGAAAGTCTTGTTCTTCATTTTCTTAAGTGTTCACCTCATTTCCTTCTTCTTGTGAAATCTTGTAAGAGTGTGAACCACTTGTAAAGGGTTGTAAGAGGGGTATTTGGTCCTTCCCCTGCAAAAGGATTTGCTAGTGGAAGTTGGGAGCCTCATCGGAGAAGGCTTCGGAAGTGGATGTAGGTCACTTTGACCGAACCACTATACATCGCTGCGTCTTGATTGTGTGAGTGTTTAAATTTCTATTTTACTTTGCTGCAAGCCTTTACTTTACTTACTCCACTTACTTTTCATCTTCGTACGCATGCTTTAAAGTTAAAACGCAATCTTTCTGGGTTCAAACGAAACGTTGCTTTCATCGTACGAAGTTTTCGAAGCTTGTTTTAAATCGTTGAAAAAAATCTATCGTTTTATCCGCTGCACTAATTCACCCCCCCTCTTAGTGCCACTCGATCCCTAACAGCTACATGGTTGAGTAGGACCCAACCCTGCTAGGGTCCTATCAGACGGTGCCTTGCCGCTTCAATCGTTGTCCACCGCTTGTCGTTCGCTCGCGCGGCCAAAAATGGCTTGTTTTGGCCGGTTTTGGGCCGTTTTTGGGCTATTTTTGTGTGCTGCTATGACCGCGGTGAGCGGCGCGAAACGTCAGCCATCTCAGCACCCTGGAACCCCCCGGGTGGCACAGGGCTGGATGGGGCTTTCGGTTGACAATGACGGTTCTGCCCACCGCTTCGATCGTTGTCCACCGCTTGTCGCTCGCTCGCGCGACCAAAAATGGCCTGTTTTGGCCTGTTTTGGCCCATTTTAGGCTGTTTTTGGGCTATTTTTGCGAGCTGCGACGACCACGGTGAGCGATGTGAAACGTCAGCCATCTCAGCACCCTGGAACCCCCCGGGTGGCAAAGGGCTGGATGGGGCTTTCAGATAACAGGGACGGTGCTGCTCATCGCTTCGCTCGCTGTCCACCGCTTGTCGTTCGCTCGCGCGGCCAAAAATGGCCTGTTTTTGCCCATTTTGGGCTGTTTTTGCATGCTGAGGTGACCGCGGTGAGCGGCGCGAAACGTCAACCATCTCAGCATCCTGGAACCCCCCCGGGTGGCATAGGGCTGGATGGGGCTTTCGGTTAACGGGGACGGTGCTGCCCGCCGCTTCACTCGCTGTCCACCGCTCGTTGCTTGCTTGCGCAACCAAAAATGGTCAGGTTTGGCCCATTTTGGGCTGTTTTTGGGCTGTTTTTGGGTGCTACTGTGACTACTTTGAGCGGCGTGAAACGTCAGCCATCTCAGCACCCTGGAACCCCCCGGGTGGCATAGGGCTGGATGGGGCTTTCGGATAACAGGGACGGTGCTGCCCGCCGCTTTGCTCGCTGTCCGCCGCTCGTCGCTCGCTCGCGCAGCCAAAAATGGCCTGTTTTGGCCCGTTTTGGGCTGTTTTTGGGCTATTTTGTGTGCTTCGGTGACCACGATGAGCGGCACGAAACGTCAGACATCTCAACACCCTGGAACCCCCCGAGTGGCAAAGGGCCAGATGGGGCTTTCGGATAATAGGGACGGTGCTGCTCGTCGCTTCGCTCGCTGTCCACCGCTCGTCGTTAGCTCACGCAGCCAAAAATGGCTTGTTTTGACCGTTTTGGGCTATTTTTGGGATATTTTTGTGTGTGGCGGCGATCGCGGTGAGCGGCGCGAAACGTTAGCCATCTCAGCCCCCTAGAACCCCCTGGGTGGCACAGGGTTAAATGGGGCTTTCGATTAATAGGGATAGTGCTTCCGGTCGCTTTGCTCGCTGTCCACCGCTCGTGGCTCGCTCGCGCGGCCAAAATGGCCTATTTTTGCCTGTTTTGGGCTGTTTTGTGCTTGCTTTTTGCGTGCGCGTGATCGTGCGGCTAAGCGGCACGAAATATCACCATCTCAACCACTCGAACCCCCCGGGTTGCACAGGGCTGGATGGGGCTTTTGGTTAATAGGGACGGTGTTGCCTGCCGCTTCGCTCGCTGTCCACCGCTCATCGCTCGTTCGCGCGGCCAAAATGTTCTGTTTTGGCCCGTTTTAAGCTATTTTTGGGCTGTTTTTGCGGACTGCGGCGACCATGGTGAGCGACGCGAAACGTCAGCCATCTCAGCACCCTGAACCCCCGGGTGGCACGGGGATGGATGGGGCTTTCGGATAACAGGAACGGTGCTACTCGCCGCTTCGCTCGCTATCCACCGCTCGTGGCTCGCTCGCGCGGCAAAAAATAGCCCGTTTTGGCCCATTTTGGGCTGTTTTTGGGCTGTTTTTGCATGCTGCGGTGACTGTGATGAGCTGCACGAAACGTCAACCATCTCAGCACCCTGGAACCCCCCGGGTGGCACAGGGTTTGATGGGGCTTTCGGTTAACAGGGACGGTGGTGCCCGTCGCTTCCTGTCCACCGCTCGTCGCTCACTCGCACTGCCAAAATGGCCTGTTTTGGCCCATTTTGGACTATTTTTGGGCTGTTTTTCCGTGCTGCGGCGACCGCTGTTAGCGGCGTGAAACGTTAGCCATCTTAGCACCTTGGAACCCCTCGGGTGGCACAAGGCTGGATGGGGCTTTCGGTTAATAGGGACGGTGCTGCCCGTCGCTTCGCTCGCTGTCCACCGCTCATCGCTCGCTCGTGCAGCCAAAAATGGCTTGTTTTGGCCCATTTTGAGCTGTTTTTGGGCTGTATTTGCATGATACGGTGACCGCGGTGAGCGGTGGCGCTGGAACGTCACCATCTCAAAGACCTCGAACCCCCGGTGGCACTGTGGCTGGATGGGGCTTTCGGTTAACAAGAACGGTGTTGCTCGTTGCTTCGCTCGTTGTCCACCACTCATCGCTCGCTCGCGCAGCCAAAAATGGCCCGTTTTGGGCTGTTTTTGCGTGCTGCTGCGACCGCGATGAGCTGCGCAAAACGTCAGCCATCCCAGCACCCTGGAATCCCCCAGGTGGCATAGGGCTGGATGGGGCTTTCGGATAACAGGGACAGTGCTGCCCGCTGCTTTGCTCGTTGTCCACTGCTTGTCGCTCGCTCGTGCGCCAAAAATGGCCTATTTTGGCCCATTTTGTGCTGTTTTTGGGCTTCTTTTGCATCTTTGCGGCGACCGCGATGAAGCGACGAACGCGTCGCCATCTCAAGCACCTGGAACCCCGGTGGCACAGGGCTGATGTGGGGCTTCGGATGATAGGGACGGTGCTGCGCGCGCCGCCGCTCGCTGTCTGCCGCTTATCGCCGCTTCTTGCTGTGCCAAAAATGGCCTGTTTTGGCCCGTTTTGGGCTGTTTTTGGGCTGTTTTTGCGTGATTTGGCGACAGCGATGAGCGGCGCGAAACGTCAGCCATCTCGGTACCGTGGAACCCCTCGGGTGGCACAAGACTTGATGGGGCTTAAGGATAATAGGGACGGTGCTGCTCGCTGCTTCGCTCGCTGTCCACCGCTCGTCGCTTGCTCGCGCGACCAAAAATGACTTGTTTTGGCCCATTTTGGGCTGTTTTGGCTGTTTTGCATCTCGCGACAACCGCGGTGATCGCGATCACAGCGAACGTCACCATCTCAAGACTCGAACCCCCGGTGGCACAAGGCTGGATGGGGCTTTTGGATAACAGGGACGGTGCTGCCCTTTGCCGCCGCATCGTCGCCGCTTCGTCCGCTCGTCGCTCGCTCGCGTGGTCAAAAATGGCCTGTTTTGGCCCATTTTGGGCTGTTTTTGCGTTGATTTTGTGTCCTATGGCGACCGCGGCGAGCGGCGCGAAACTTCAGCCATCTCAGCACCCTAGAACCCCCCGGGTGGCACAGGGCTGGATGGGGCTTTCGGATAACAAGGACGGTGCCGCCGCCGCTCGTCCCGCCGCTTGTCGCTCGCTCGCGCAA
>CM044396.1:21312500-21315000 GCA_024322285.1 Musa beccarii
AGCAAATGATTCACATTGTGATTCATCCGACGAACCAAAAATGATATCATCAACATAAATTTGAACAATAAGAAAATTATTTTCAAAATGTTTAATAAACAATGTAGTATCAACCTTGCCTTTAGTAAAATTATTTGAAATTAAGAAGGAACTAAGCCTCTTATACCAAGCCCTAGGGGCTTGTTTCAATCCATAGAGAGCTTTGGTTAGTTTAAAAACATGATTGGGAAGAAGAGAGTTTTCAAAACCGGGTGGTTGTTCAACATAAACTTCTTCGGAAATAAAGCCATTTAAAAAAGCACTTTTGACATCCATTTGAAAAAGCTTAAAGTTATTACTACTAGCATAGGCAAGGAGCATCCTAATGGCTTCTAATCTAGCCACAGGAGCGAAGGTTTCTTCGTAATCGATACCTTCTTCTTGGTTGAAACCTTTGGCCACTAATCTAGCCTTGTTTCTAACCACGATACCATATTCATCTTGCTTGTTTCTAAAGACCCATTTAGTACCGATAACTAAATGGTCACTTGGTCTAGGAACAAGCTTCCATACCTCATTTCTCTCAAATTGGTTTAATTCCTCTTGCATTGCGATAACCCAAGAATTATTTTTCAAGGCTTCGTCAATGCTCTTAGGCTCAATTTGAGAAAGAAAAGCGGCATGAGCACAAAAATTTTTAAACGAAGAACGCGTTTGAACCCCTTTCGATGTATCTCCTATGATTAACTCCTTGGGATGGGCATCCACATACTTCCATTCCTTAGGTAAGGAATATTCGGAAGAAGATGCTTCCAAGTTGCCATTTTGAGGAGAGGGTTCATTTAAATTCAAATTTTCAAAACCGAAATCATCATCAAGATCATTTTTCTTAATTTTAGAAACTTCATTAAACACCACATGAATAGACTCTTCTATAACTAAGGTTCTCTTATTAAAGACCCAAAAAGCTTTAGACACGGAAGAGTATCCAAGAAAGATGCCTTCATCGGATTTAGCATCGAATTTTCCTAAGGCATCCTTTTCATTCAAAATAAAACATTTGTAGCCAAAAACTTTAAAGTAAGAAACATTGGGTTTTTTATCATTCCATAATTCATAAGGAGTCTTGGATAGAGATGGTCTTATTAGAACCCTATTCATGACATAACAAGCCGTATTTATAGCTTCGGCCCAAAAATATTTGGGTAAATTATGTTCATTTAACATGGTTCTTGCCATTTCTTGTAAATTTCTATTCTTTCTTTCTACTACTCCATTTTGTTGAGGATTTCTTGGAGTAAAGAAAAAGTGGTTATACCCATTTGATTCATAAAAATTTTAGAAGTCACGGTTTTGGAATTCACCACCGTGATCACTCCGAATTGATGAAATCATGAAACCCTTTTCATTTTGAGTAAGTTTACAGAATTTGGAGAAACATTTAAAAGAATCACTTTTGTGAGCTAAGAAATAGATCCACGTGAATCTACTATAGTTATCAACAATCACAAAGGCATATTTACTACCTCCTAAGCTTATTGTGTCAATTGGTCCAAACAAATCCATATGGATCAATTGCAATGGTCTAGAGGTACTTATTTGATTTTTTGGCTTGAAGCTAGTTTTGATTTGTTTTCCTAGTTGACAAGCATCACAAACTCTATCTTTAAGGAACTTAATCTTAGGAATGCCTCTTACAAGATTTTTAGATATGATTTGAGAGATTAGTTTCATGCTAGCATGACCTAATCTTCTATGCCAAAGTCGAGCATCATCATTCAAAGCCGAAAAACATATTTCACTACCAAGATCATCAAGATTAATGGTGTAGACATTATTTTGCTTGATTGCAATTATAGATGTATTGTTGTGTGGTTTTTCAATGATGTAAGCATTAGATTCAAATCTTACAATATAACCATTATCACATAATTGACTAATGCTCAAGAGATTGTGTTTTAAGCCATCTACTAATAGTACATTATCAATTGAAAAGGTTGATTTGTTACCTATAGTACCCTTGCCAATGATTTTACCCTTGTTGTTGTCTCCGAAGGTGACAAACCCTTCATCTTGGCTAGAGAGCTTAGAGAATTGAGATGGATCTCGGTCATGTGCCTTGAGCATCCACTATCAAGGTACCATCTCTTGCTCCTAGCTTGTGTGGGTGTTTTTGTCTACAAAAAAGGATTGTTTTTAGGTACCCATTTTGACTTGGGTGCCTCAAAATCTAATCTACTAATTCTATCATTATTCAATGAGTTCCTAATTGATCCTTTAGGAACCCATACTAATTTATTTGGGCTAAGTTTTCTATATGGACATTTGTAAACTACATGTCGGATTTGCAACAAAAATTGCATTTGAAATGAGAGGAGACATGTAATGTTGGCCCTTTAATGAATGTGGTTTGTGTTCGGTGAGATCCACTCACGAATCCAATTCCACATCTATTTTCGACATGTCCTTGTTGTTAGCAAGGATCATGTCCAAGCTCTTACTACCAACCTTAAACTTGTTT
>CM044396.1:21325000-21395000 GCA_024322285.1 Musa beccarii
CCCGAGAGCGGGTGGATGAAGGTCGATTGTCAAAAGAGTGAACAGAATCGAAGGCGGCAGAGGCCCTGTGATGTGTTGGCAGAGTCCACATATGGAGATATCACAGTTCGAGTTCATACCACAGGGATCAGAATGCAAGGAGATGTCACCAGGCGGCGACATGATGCAGCGGATCATGGTGGAATGGTTCGTGGCAAGTCGACACACACAGTGAGTCCCATGGGAGGATTAGATCATGCAGAGGTATGATCGGGAGCACAATTAGGAGCTCCAAGTCGGTGAACAACACGACGGCAAGAAGAGCTATGAATTCAAGCAGTGAATGCCATGGTACCGCAGAGGCGGGTCTTCCGTGCGTGCACCGAATGTTGCATTGAATGGAAGCCTTGGACATCAGCTTATGGGGGCTGTGCACTATCGAGGAAGAAGTTCAGATGCAAGTACCAGGGAGTCCCATGTGGGGACTGGATCATGCGGAGGTATGATCGGAGCAGCTGAAGAGTGGAACTGCTTCAGAGCTCATATTCGCTTAAGGGAGCCCGGCAAGTCAGAGGACAAGGCCGAGTAAGCGAACGTTACGACCAATGAAGCTAAGGAGAACAGAAGCGGTGCAAACCCTGCAACATGATGGTAGAGGCCATACATGGGAGTTGCAGTATGTCTTTCCATCGACCAAGTAGAACTGCTCAGAGAACATAGAGGTGTTGAAGCAGGTGGTCGAAAAAGGGCGAGGGAGCAATGACGAGTCCAGAGGGACTCAACTACCCAAGATCAGTTATCGGTTAGAAGGAAGGTGGACTCAGAGGAGTGCCAAAGTGCCACAGAGGTAGATCTACTGATCATGAAGAAGGGATGCAGATGTGAGACAACGGATAGTAGTGTCATGGGCACTACAGTGCCATGGTACCGCAGAGGCGGGACTTCCGGGGAGTCATCAATCCCTTGCTCTTATAGAGGGAGAGCGCTTAGTCGTTATATGGGCCATGGAGGAGGAGAATGCTTTGGCAAACTCCATGTACCAAGACAAGGCTGAAGGGTGAAGGCCAGAGAACTTCATAAGACCGGTGTCAACAGACTTTCCATCAAGATAGCCATGAGTGAAGGACTTCGGGTCGATGCAAGAGTGCATGACCAAGGATCGGAGCAGGCAGTATGTAGTGTTGTACCTTTGCTACTTAGAGGAGTTGGCGGCAAAAATGATGGAGAAGATGGTACAATCCCAAAGGCGACTAGATCTATCAGAGACTTACTCCAAGTCAGAGTGATAACTTCTTGCATTCCAAAAGTTCAATGGCAACGAGAAGGTGAATCATAGTAGCTAACTCGGCGCAAGGATTGCAAACACTTCAAGTGCTTCGGAAGTGTGAGCTAAGAGCAGGCAAAGTCTAGTAACCAGCTTGACGCATGAAGTACAACCTTGAGGAGGCGGGCGAAGTGAAGTAACCTTTGCTTTCTCAACTCTCAAGAGAATGGGTGAAACCGAGTACCCCAGCTCTCGTAGTTATCTAGCAGAGGAGCTCTACACAAATTCGAAGGCCCTTCGAAGAAACTAATGGAAGACAACAGTTGTCAAGTCCTCACCAATGGTGATTAGTGCTATTGAGAGTAGATTGTCCGCTTCATTTCCCAATTGAATGCCAATCGAAAGCAGAAGTGATGCGAGCCTACTTGGGCAAGACAACTAAGTGGAAGAAGATTCGATGGGCAAATTTTACGGAGGAAGGACCTGAAAACTTTAAAGGTTATGAGGTGATGCTCGTTAAAGCTCCAACAAGCATCTATCCAGTTCAAGAGACAAGAAGAATTTGAAGACAGGCGCATATCAAAGATGGTCTTTTTCTTTCATCAGATGAATCCGCAAGAACCAGCAAGGATCAACACAACTCTGCCAACCCCACACCAGAGTCAGAGTTATTGGCGAGTTGAAGTAGCATGGCGGATTAAAGCTCGACGACTCAATAACAACAAGTGGAGAACAATTGGGAGCCAAGGGGCGCATCGCAGTAGGAGCAGAAGATCGAAGATCCAACAAAGAAAAGAAGTTGTAGCATCAGCAAAGGCTTTGATGAGGACGTCGAAGGAATAAGTGGGGGAGAATGTCATGGACAAATTATAAATGGCTTGTTCGGTATAATGCTTATGCATGTCCATGTCCCTTTTGGTTTGTCATAGTGTGTAAAGCTTGTAAAGGGCTTGCCAAAGGCAAAATGCTCCATTTGAGCGAGTTTTGTAGCCATTGTAGGCTTGTACATAAAGTCTGCGTCGAGTGCATACTTGTACTAGAATTCGGTCTATAGTGGACCAATTTTATACCTTTGTTGTGCAACTGTTCTGAGCTTGTGATATCCATGGTTGGAATTTGCATTGGCTATAAAGTGTTTACTAAAAGAGTGGCTTGCGGATCCCGTGTGAAGCGCTTTCTCTATCCCATCTTCTCTTTCGTGGATCCTGAGGGATTGTAGGAGTTTTTGGGGAGGCTGACCTTTGTGGATTGATACGCATTGGTGCCGCACGGCTTAGGCAAAACCAGCTAAGTCCGTGACAGCTCGTCGCTCGCTCGCGAGCCAAAAATGGCCTGTTTTGGCCCGTTTTGGGCTGTTTTTGGGCTATTTTCGCGTGCTGCGGCGACCGCGGCGAGCGGCGTGAAACGTCAGCATTCTCAGCACCCTGGAACCACCAGGGTAGCACAAGGCTGGATGGGGCTTTCGTATAATAGGGACGGCGCTGCTCGCCGCTTCGCTTGCTGTCCACCGCTTGTCGTTCGCTCGTGTGGTCAAAAATGGCCTCTTTTGGCCCGTTTTGGGCTATTTTTGGGCTATTTTTGTGTGCTGTGGCGACCACGGTGAGCGGCGCAAAACGTCAGCCATCTCAGCACCGTGGAACCCCCCGGGTGGCATAGGGCTGGATGGGGCTTTCGGTTAACAGGGACGGTACTGCCTGCCGCTTCGCTCGCAGTCCACCGCTAGTCGTTCGCTCGCACCACCAAAAATAGCCTGTTTTGGCCCTTTTGCGCTATTTTTGTGCTGTTTTGCGTGTTGCGCCGACCGCGGTGAGCGGCGCAAAACGTCAGCCATCTCAGCATCCTGGAACCCCTCGGGTGGCACAGGGTTGGATGGGGCATTCGGATGACAAGGACGGAGCTGCTCGCCGCTTCGCTCGCTGTTCACCGCTCGTCGCTCGCTCGCACGGCTAAAAATGGCCTATTTTGGCCCGTTTTGGGCTGTTTTTGCGTGCTACGGTGACCGCGGTGAACGGCACGAAACGTCAGCCATCTCAACATCCTGGAA
This sequence comes from Musa beccarii, assembly GCA_024322285.1. NCBI lineage: Eukaryota > Viridiplantae > Streptophyta > Magnoliopsida > Zingiberales > Musaceae > Musa > Musa beccarii. The sequence continues at coordinate 21,328,288 of CM044396.1, forward strand.
CCCCCCGGGTGGCACAGGGTTGGATGGGGCTTTCGGATAACAGGGACGGTGCTGCTCGTCGCTTCGCTCATTGTCCACCGCTCGTCGTTCGCTCGTGCGACCAAAAATGGCCTGTTTTGGCCCGTTTTGGGCTGTTTTTGGGCTGTTTTCGCGTGCTGCGGCGACCGCGGTGAGCGGCGCGAAACATCAGCCATCTCAGCACCCTGGAACCCCCTGGGTGGCATATGTCACGCCCCCCTGAAATTATCACATTCAGAAGGTGTGATCCTGTCTTAAAGTTCATAATATTAAAATTCAAACAACAAACAATCCCAGGATCCAAACTGATATTTGAGGATACTAACAATCATTCAAGTCATAAATCACATCCAAAACCCATAATTCATAAAACCTGTGCAGTTTATAATCCATATACCACATCACTCCAGGACTCATAAAATTTCAAAGCCAACTCAACTAAACAATATCCACATCATAAAATCCACAAGTGAGGAAATCCATATAGCTATAAAACTAACATTTACCACACGTTTATATCATCATACCATTTAAACTTCACATTTCAAGTCCTAACATGAGAGGTCCTCCAACCTTTACAAAACATATAAGTTCAGGTTCACCATCGATATTTCACTAAATACAAAATGTACTTATACAACAGAAACATATCAACCACTAAAGATCAACCCAAAATCTTCTAGCTTTCCCTTCCTCAGCCCAATTTAAACATCCCAGAGTCCGATAAGCTAACCTGAAAATATTATATAACGACGGGTGAGCATGACAAAGCTCAAACAAGTGACTAACATATCCATAGGGAAGGAGAATAGCTTTCAATAAGCTTGATATCAAAATGCAAGGCCGATACAAGGAAACATATATATCATCATATCATAATCACGAATGTCCTCTTATTCAAACTTATTTAATTCATAACAAATAGAGTAAGGAATAATTAGAGCATATCAGGATGATGATAATGGTAAGTTGAGCATATCCAATGACACACAAGACAATATGAAACATATCAATGGTGTATGGGAGATCTCTCGAACATATCGAATAACAAACAAGTAATGAAGTTCAAATTTCATATCGATCATTCATTTTCATATCATCCAAAGCGCACATATAAACACAAACAATGCTTTGGATATCATATCAAAAACACAGAGAGGCATGCAGTGGGCCCAAAAGAATATGGTCCATCCATTTTCGGATGACTACCAGAAGAAGTCTCATCCACGCCTGGGAGCTCCATCCACCCACGTCTAGGTGAAGTCGAAGGGGGCGGTAGAGCATCTCAGGCTCTATGCACATAACTACCCTTTACCATTTCTGGCAAAGGTCCAAAAGGTTCACATGATCCCACAAGACACCAGAGTACAAAAGGACAAGTATAAATAATAATTGGTACATATCGGAAGCACATGCGAACAATAAAACGTACATGCCTTTACTTAAACAATACAATGCAAGCATAATCTTTCACAATGCATTCAACTTTGAAATGAACATAATGACATGTGTATATAAGGGTTTGAAACAATGGTATAAAGCTCAACTGAATGAAGGACTTTAGCTGAATTCAGTTTCCAACAAAAAGAACAAAACAAGAATAGGCAAACTTGACAAAAATCTGGTTCTGATAGAATTTGAGAGGTATAATTCCTGAGTTGTTTGAGTAACCAAATATACTCTAATTTACTCTAAATTAGTGACATTTGGAAGATACAATAATCTAAATTTGGATTAACAAAGTTTGGTATGAATTAGAGGTCTCCACAGGAAGTTACAAATAATTTAGTGACAACAGGTCAGAAAACATAATCTCTGTTTTACTGAATCTATAGGGTCGACTAAAATAGACGTTTTCAGTTGGTATCTTTACTCCAAATATTTCAAATAAGATATTCACAGAAAGATTTATGAGTCTACTTTCCAATAAGGTTAATTTTATCACCATTGAATCTGTTCACAGTGAGTTACAAGTGATAGAATGCCCAGAGGTCAGAACTCGGAATCTCTATTTGACAGATTCTATGGGCTCAATTCAAATAAAAGTTCGGACAGGCAATTGAACTCCAAATCCATACATCTTGGTCTCAAAATAAAGATATACTAGTATAATTTCGGATGGATTTAATTTTGCTTAAATACGAATTCAGTACAGAGAGTTATAGATATGAGAAGGCAGAAAGGACAGAATCTGGAAAAGAAATCCAGATTCTCTGTTTGATACATAAATTCCAGAAATATCGTTATGAAACTTCAATCTTCTAAAATTTTCAGGATTAAGATGAGAACAAGGAACAAACTTACTTTAGGAAGGGGTTAGAACACTTGCCTTTGATCAATTTTGATCCCAATGAAAAGTATTGAGCCCAAGGACCCTAAATCCCCAATTCTCCTTCTCTTCTTCTCCTTATCTTCTTCTCTCTTTCTTTGCCTTTCTTCTGCACGTAGGTTGCCTTCTCAGTTTCCTTAGGGATGACAGCAGAGAGTCTTAAACGGTGGGATTGTTATTTTGTGCATTTTGTAGTTTAGTCCTTGTGTTACATATTTTTACAATTAAGTCCTCCGAATTTTACAAATAGGTCCTCAAAATTTTATAAACAGATCCTCACATCTTATAAATAGGTTTTCAATTTCATTCAAACTCATCTATCAAATTTAAAATGGATAGTAACTTTGCTATTAAACTCTTATACAAAAATTTAGAAACAAGGAATGCGAGGGATGTTACAGCACAGGGCTAGATGGGGCTTTCGGTTAATAGGGACGGTTCTGCCCGCCGCTTCGCTCGTTGTCCACCGCTCGTCGCTCGCTCGCACGGCCAAAAATGACCCGTTTTGGCCTATTTTTGGGCTATTTTTGCGTGCTGCGGTGAATGCGTTGACCGGCGCGACACGTCAGCCATCTCAGCACCCTGGAACCCCCGGGTGGCACAGGGCTAGATGGGGCTTTCGGATAACAGGGACGGTGCTGCTCGCCACTTCGCTCACTGTCCACCGCTCGTTGTTCGCTCGCGTGGCCAAAAATGGCATGTTTTGGCCTATTTTGGGCTATTTTACGGCTGTTTTTGCGTGCTGCGGCGACCGAAATGAGCGACACGGAACGTCAGCAATCTCAGCACCCTGGAACCCCCCGGGTGGTACAGGGCTGGATGGGGCTTTCGGTTAACAGGGACGGTGCTGCCCGCCGCTTTGCTCGCTGTCCACCGCTCGTCGCTCGCTTGCGCACCTAAAAATGGCTTGTTTTGGCCCATTTTGGGTTGTTTTTGGGCTATTTTTGTGTGCTGCGGTAATTGCATTAAGCTACACGAAACGTCAGCCATCTCAGCATCCTGGAACCCCCCGGGTGGCACAGGGCAGGATGGGGCTTTCGGTTAATAGGGACGGTGTTGATCACCGCTTCGCTCGCTGTCCACCACTCGACGCTCGCTCGCGCGACCAAAATGGCCTATTTTGGCCCATTTTGGGCTGTTTTTGGGTTGTTTTTGCGTGCTGCGGTGACCGCGGTGAGTAGCGTGAAACGTCAACCATCTCAGCACCCTAGAACCACCCGAGTGGCATAGGGCTGGATAGGGATTTCGGTTAACAGGGACGGTGCTGCCCACCGCTTCGCTCGCTGTCCACCGCTCGTCGCTCGCTCGCACGGCCTAAAATGGCTTGTTTTGGTCCATTTTGGGCTATTTTTGTGTGCTGCGGCGACCGCGATGAGCGACGCAAAACGTCAGCCATCTGAGCACCCTGGAACCCCTCGGGTGGCACAGGGCTGGTTGGGGCTTTTGGTTAACATGGACGGTGCTGCCCGCTGCTTCGCTCGCTATCCACCGGTCGTCACTCGCTCGCGAGGCCAAAAAAGGTATGTTTTGGCCCATTTTGGGCTTGTTTTTGCGTGCTGTGGTGATAGCGGTGAGCGGCGCGAAATGTTAGCCATCTCAGCACCCTGGAACCCCCCGGGTGGCATAGGGCTGGATAGGGCTTTCGGATAACAGGGATGGTGCTGCTTGCCACTTCGTTCACTGTCCACCGCTTGTCATTCGCTCACGCGGCCAAAAATGGCCTGTTTTGGCCTGTTTTGGGCTGTTTTTGGGCTCTTTTTGCGTGCTGCGGTGACCGCGGTGATCGACGCGAAAATTCAGCCATGTCAGCACCCTGGAACCAACCGGGTGGCACAGGGCTGGATAGGATTTTCGGATAACAGGGACGGTGCTGCTCACCACTTCGCTCGCTGTACACCGCTTGTTGTTCGCTCGCACGGCCAAAAATGGCCTGTTTTGGCCCGTTTTGGGCTGTTTTTTGGCTATTTTTTCATGCTATGGTGACCGCAGTGAGCGACACGAAACGTCTACTATCTCAGCACCCTGGAACCCCTCGAGTGGCAGGGCTAGTTGGGGCTTTCGGTTAACAGGGACGGTTCTGCTCGCCGCTTCGCTCGTTGTCCACCGCTCGTCGCTCGCTCGCGCGGCCAAAAATGGCCTATTTTGGCTCGTTTTGGGCTTTTTTCGGTTGTTTTTACGTGTTGTGGTGACCGCATTGAGCGGCGCGAAACATCAGCCAGCTCAGCACCCTGGAACCCCCCGGGTGGCACAGGGCTGGATGGGGCTTTCGGATAATAGAGACGGTGCTTCTTGTCGCTTCGCTCGCTATCCACCACTTGTCGTTCGCTCACGCAGCGAAAAATGGCCTGTTTTGGCCAATTTTGGGCTGTTTTTGCGTGCTGCGACGATCGCGGTGAGCATCGCGAAACGTCAGCCATCTCAGCACCCTGGAACACCCCGGGTGGCATAGGTCTGGATGGGGCTTTCGGTTAATACAGACGGTTCTGCTCGTTGCTTTTCTCGCTGTCCACCGCTCGTCGCTCGCCCGCACGGCCAAAAATGGCCTGTTTTGGCCCGTTTTGGGCTGATTTTGCATGCTGCGGCGATCGCGTTGAGCGGTGTGAAACGTTAGCCACCTCAGCTCCCTGGAACGCCCCTAGTGGCACAGGGCTGGATGGGGCTTTCGGATAACAGGGACGGTGCTGCTCGCCGCTTCACTCGCTGTCCACCGCTCATCGTTCGCTCGCACGGCCAAAAATGGCCTATTTTGGCCCATTTTGGGCTGTTTTTTGCATCTGCGCGGGACGCGCGATGAAGCGTGCAGCAACGTCAGCCATCTCAGCACCCTGGAACCCCCCGGGTGGCATAGGGCTGGATGGGGCTTTCGGATAACAGGGACGGTGTTGCCCGCTGCTTCACTAGCTGTCCACCACTCATCGCTCGCTCGCGCGACCAAAAAAGGCCTGTTTTGGCCCATTTTGGGCTATTTTTGCGTGCTTCGGTGATCGCGGTGATTGACGCGAAACGTTAGCCAGCTTGTTTTGTCCCATTTTGGGTTGTTATTGGGCTGTTTTTGCTTGTTGCAGCGATCGCGATGAGCGGCACAAAACGTCAGCCATCTCAGCACCCTGGAACCCCCCGGGTGGCATAGGGCTGGATGGGGCTTTCGGTTAACAGGGACGGTGCTGCCTGTCGCTTTGCTCGCTGTCCACTACTTGTCGCTCGCTTGCACGGCCAAAAATGGCCTGTTTTGGCCCATTTTGCGCTATTTTTGGACTGTTTTTGCGTGCTGCGGTGACTGCGTTGAGCGATACGAAACAGCAGCCATCTTAGCACCCTGGAACCCCCCGGGTGGCACAGGGCTGGATGGGGCTTTCGGTTAACATGGACGGTGTTGCCCCCCGCTTCGCTCGCTGTCCACCGCTCGTCGCTCGCTCGCGCAGCCAAAATGGCCTATTTTGGCCCATTTTGGGCTGTTTTTGCATGCTGCGGGGACCGCGATGAGCGGTGCGAAACGTCAGCCATCTCAGCTCCCTGGAACCCCCCGGGTGGCATAGGGCTGGATGGGGCTTTCGGTTAACAGGGACGGTGTTGCCCGCCGCTTCGCTAGCTGTCCACCACTCATCGCTCGCTCGCGCGGCCAAAAAAGGCCTGTTTTGGCCCGTTTTGGGCTATTTTTGCGTGCTTCGGCGATCGCGGTGATTGACGCGAAACGTCAGCCATCTCAGCACCCTAGAACCCCCCAGGTGGCACAGGGCAAGATGGGGTTTTTGGTTAACACGGACGGTGCTGCCCGTTGCTTCGCTTGCTATCCATCGCTCGTCGCTCGCTCGTGCAGCCAAAAATCGCCTGTTTTGGCCCATTTTGTGCTGTTTTTGGGCTGTTTTTGCGTGCTGCAGTGACCGCGGTGAGCGGCACAAAACGTCAGCCATCTCAGCACCTTGGAACCCCCCAGGCGGCACAGGGCTGGATGGGGCTTTCGGATAACAGGGATGGTGCTGCTCGCCGCTTCGCGCGCTGTCCACCACTCGTCGTTCATTTGCACGGCCAAAAATGGCCTGTTTTGTCCCGTTTTGGGCTATTTTTGGGCTGTTTTTGCGTGCTGCGACGACCGCGGTTAGCAGCGCGAAACATCAGCCATCTCAGTACCCTGGAACCCCCCGGGTGGTATAGGGCTGGATGGGGCTTTCGGTTAACAGGGACTGTTCTGCCCACCGCTTCGCTCACTGTCCACCGCTCGTCACTCGCTCACGCGGCCAAAAATGGCTTGTTTTGGCCCGTTTTGGGCTGTTTTTTCGTCCTGCGGTGACCACGTTGAACAGCGCGAAACGTCAGCCATCTCAGCACCCTGGAACCCGGGTGGCACAGGGCTGGATGGGGCTTTCGGATAACAGGGACGGTGCTGCCCGCCGCTTCGCTCGCTGTCCGCCGCTCGTCGCTCGCTCGCGCAGCCAAAAATGGCCTGTTTTGGCCCGTTTTGGGCTGTTTTCGCGTGCTGCGGCGACCGCGGCGAGCGGAGCGAAACGTCAGCCATCTCAGCACCCTCGAAATCCTCGGGTGGCACAGGGCTTGATGGGGCTTTCGGTTAACAGGAACGGTGCTACCTGCCACTTCACTCACTGTCCACCGCTCTGTCATACACTTAGCTGGGATTGCTTAAGTGGTGAGGCACCCTTGCAGCAAACATAGACTTAGTTGGAGTTGTCTAAGTCGAGAAGCACTCTTGCACCCACTTCGGTCAGACTTAGCTGGAATTGCCTAAGTCTCGAGGCGCCCATGCAACATAGGCGTCCACAAAGGGTTAGCCGAGTTGTTACCTCGTGCAGGTCCCGTAGGACCTGTAAAAAGAGAAGTTGATTATTTCTAAAAACGAGCGGCAGACAAGTCCCGAAGTCTCGCGAAGAGGGAAGCTTTACAAGCAATTGAGCGAGCACTTGGAGTGCATGAAAGCATAGAAAGAGAGGAGAAAAACAAGGACTTTAGAGGGATGAATGAGCAACTGCAAGTCCGTAAACAACTACTCCCCAAGTGCCGGGCGCAAAGGTAAGTTTCGTTATGTTGATGTGCAAACTTGTGAAAGTGTTCAACGCCCAACACTATATTGAAGACCCATCCAGCCATGTGCCACCTGGGGGGTTCCAGGGTGCTGAGATGGTTGACAAAATTTTGGTGGCTGCGGGCTGCAGAAATCAGCCCGCGGCACACGAAAATGGAGCTGTTTTTGGGGTTTTTGGGCAGATGCAGCGAGCGATCATTCTGCAGCGCTGCAGCTATTGTTTCTTACATTTTTACAAAAAAAATACATCAAAACATGGCAAAACAAGCTGCCAAGGATATGTACAAGCATGGGCAAGCGACGAACGAAACATTGAACGAAGTTGTTGCGTGTGTGCGACGACCGTTCGTGACATTCTCCCCCACTTAAGCTGTCGACGCCCTCGTTGACGCTCTTTGGTAGGCTTTGATGGCTGCTTCTTCATGTCGGAGGATATCTTCTGGCTCCCAACTTGCTTCGATTTTGGAAAGTTTCCGCCACTTCACCAAGTATTCAATCTGCTTAGCTCCATTGGGTAGCTTTGTCCTGCGATCTGCTAAAATGGTCTCAACTCGCTTCTCGTAGGAAGCTCTGGTGGGAGGTTGACGAGTTGAAACGCCTTGGGAAGCATTTTGTGGATCGGAGTGGTTGGCTTTTAAGTTGCTGGCATGGAAAACATTATGAATCTTGAACCACGTCAGCAGCTGCAACTTGTAGGAGACGTTGCCCACCCTATTGATAATTGGAAAGGGGCCATCATACTTGCGCACCAATCCTTTGTGCACCTTGTTTCTAAAGAATTGGAGTGATGCTGGTTGGAGCTTCACCAACACCAAATCGCCTACTTTAAATTCCTGTGGTCGCCTTCCTAAGTCTGCCCACTTCTTCATCTTTTTGGCCGCCTTCTCCAAGTAGGCCCGCACAATATCTGCATTTCGATGCCATTCTTGTGCCAAGTGATATGCGGACGGACTACTCCCTGTATATCCAATAGCCAAAGTGTGAGGAGTCGACGGTTGTTGTCCTGTGATGATCTCAAAGGGGCTCTTGTTGGACACAAAGCTCCATTGCAAGTTGTAGGAGAATTAGGCTATGTCCAGCAACTTCACCTAATCTCGTTAGTTGGCACTCACATAGTGCCGAAAATATTGCTCTAGGAGCGAGTTTATTCTCTCAGTTTGGCCATCCATCTTGGGGTGGAGGCTTGTAGAGAAGTATAGATTTGACCCCAACAATTTGAATAACTCGGTCCAGAACTGTCCCAGAAACCGAGCATCTCGATCACTTATGATATTGTGTGGGACTCCTCAATACTTCACATATTCTTCATCATTAGCTTCGCCACTTCCTCTGCTGAACAGTGTAGGGGTGCAGCAATGAAGGCTGCATACTTCAAAAATCGATCGACCACCACAAGTATCGATCCGAGTCCTCCTACTACCGACAAGCTTGATATGAAGTCTAAAGAAATGCTCTCCCATGGCCAGGCAATGGTTCTAAAAGTCCCATCAACTTCCGCTACTCCACCATATCTTGTTGACAGGTTTGGCATGTTCGAACATATTCCTCCACATCTGTCCCCATCTTTGGCCAATAAAAGGCCCTCTCCACGAGAGCCAATGTTCGGTGAATGCCCGGATGTCCTGCCCAAAGGGAATCATGACACTCCTTCAAGAGTTCACGCCTCAAATTGTCCACTCGAGGGACATAAACTCGATGAGTCCCTCTTGGACCCAAAATCATCGTGCCTTGCCTTCTTGGATCAGTTGCATCAAGGTTACTACTTGGGGATCACTGTACAATCCATCCTTGATCTGAGAAAGGAAGTTGGAGTGCAACTGACTTGCTTGGCCTCCGCCCTCTAGTTGCATAGCATTCACGGCCTTCACTTTTCGACTCAAGGCATCAGCTACGACATTTGCCTTTCCGGGTTTGTACTCCATTGCCATGTCAAATTCAGCCAGGAAGTCCTGCCATCGTGCCTGCTTTGGAGAAAGTTTCTTTTGAGTCTAGAAGTAATTCAAAGCAATGTTGTTTGTCCTTATCACAAATCACGATCCGAAAAGGTAGTGTCACCACACTCGTAAACAGTGGATCACCGTTGTCATCTCCTTCTCGTATACTGGATATTGCCACTCGATGTCGTTGAGCTTGCGGCTTTCATAGGCCACTGGGTGGCCCTCCTGCATGAGTACTCCCCTAATAGCAAAGTCGAAAGCATCTGTATGGACTTCAAAAGGCTTCCCATAGTCTGGCAATTTAAGCATCGGTTCTTTCAAGACGGTAGCCTTTAGGTCTTAGAATGCCACTTCACATTTATCGGACCATCTCCAAGGCTGCTCCTTTTTCAGCAAATCCGTCAGTGGAGTTGCACACTTCGAATACCTCATTATGAAGCGCCGATAGTAGTTCACAAAACCAAGGAAGGATCTTAGCTCTGGTACCTTCCTTGGAGTACTCCATTCTGCCACGGCTTGTACCTTTGACTTGTCCATTCGAATGGACCCATTGCCGATTCGATGCCCCAAGAATAAGATTTCCGTCTGAGCAAAGTAGCACTTCTCTCTTTTCACGAATAGAGTATTCTCCCTGAGAACTTTAAGAATTGTTCGAAGGTGCTCAATATGCTCCTCAAGTGTTCGACAGTAGATGACGATATCGTCCAAGTAGATGACCACAAACTTGTCCAAATACTCCTTGAAAAGCTGATTCATAAGAGTGCAGAATGTGGCTGGAGCGTTGGTTAAGCCGAAAAGCATCACCAAGAACTCAACACTCCATACCTCAGCACACAGGTAGTCTTCGCTTTATCACCTTCAGCAATACGCACCTGCCAATACGCCAACCGAAGGTCGAGTTTAGAGAAATACTTTGCTTTGCCCAGTTGGTCGAACAAGTCCGCAATGAGCGGGATGGGATATTTGTTCTTCACGGTCACCTTGTTAAGGGCTCGATAATCAACGCATAGTCGGAGACTCCCATCTTGTTTCTTCTAGAAGAGAACTGGAGCTCCGAATGGTGCTTTAGAACTGCGGATGAGACCACCACTTAACAGTTCATATAACTGCTTTCTGAGCTCTGCCAACTCAGGAGGGGGCATGCGGTATGGTGGTCTCGCTGGAGGCTTCACTCCTGGCTCCAGCTCAATAAGATGATCCACGCCTCTGCGTAGTGGCAGAGTTTTCGGCAACTCGGGTGGCATAAAATCTGCGAACTCCTTCAAAATGTTTGCCACCGCAGTAGGTTCTTTAAGGGCCTCCCCATCGAGTGTTTCCAGCTTCATCGCAGCCACAAAGGTTAACTCTCCTTTGCGTACACCCTTCTTCAATTGTAACGCTGATAGTTGTTGGGGATCTTGGGTTCTTCTTTGAGAGACGGAAACCACACAAGGGTTGTCACCTTCCATCAGACATATGGAGTCTAGGAACGGCATCGGCACCAACTTTGCTGTATGCATGAAATCCATCCCAAGAATCACTTGGAAGTCATCCAATGGCACTGCCATCATGTTTGTGCGCCCGCTCCATGATCCAATCTTGATGGAGACTCCCTTTGCAAGCTCGGAGATTCGTTTGGCCTTCAAGTTGACCGCCTTCATCCAACTTGGGTTCTTCTCCAAGATTAGTCCAAGTCGCTTTGCTTCTCGGTCGACAATGAAGTTGTGGGTAGCACCCGTGTCCATCATTGCTCGGGTGGTTTGGCCGTTGAGTCTGATGTTCACATACATTAGCTCACTATTTTCTGCTTTTTGTTACTTCGGCTTCATGTTCTCCCCCACTTGACCCCGCAATGCATTCAACAAACGCATCGCACCCATTCGGGGTCCTTGCGACTTCTCATTGTCGCTACCCGATTTGGAGCTACTCAAACTGAGAGCAACTGCCTTGCCCTTGTCTGGCTTGGGGGGTTTGATAGAAGCTGACAAGGCATTGAGTGCCTACTTTTGTGGGCACTCCCACACCCGGTGTGGCCCTCCACACAAGAAACATCCACTAGGTCTTGAGGCCCTACCGTTTGAGTTCAGCCTCTTATGGAAACTCTTCTTCCTTTGCTCACTCACAGGTTCCTTCCCAGGAGGATGCTTTGGATGGCGATTTCCTGTAAACTGTTTCTTCTTCCTCGGGTCCTCTGAAGAAAAGAAGTCGGTGATCCTTTCTGCGGCTACAATTGCTCCAACCAGATCAGTGACATTCCGTCGATGAAGTTCCTGTTGAGCCCATGGCTTCAGACCATCAAGAAAGCTAAACAGCTTATCTTTTTTAGACATGTCCTGAATGTCCAGGATCAGTGCAGAAAATTACTTCACATGGTCTTGAATGGAAGTCATTTGGTGGAGTTGTCTCAACTTCCTCCTTGCGACGAACTCAGTGTTCTTGGGCAGGAATTGAGTTCTCAACTCATGCTTCAAGTCGTCCCATGTGTCCACTCGGCACCGACCTTGTTGAATCTCTTGCCAACAGGTTCTCCACCAAAGCTTTGCATCTCCATTCAGATACATAGTCGTTATCGAAACTTTGGTGTCCTTAGAGTCTGGCCTCATAGCTCGGAAGTACTATTCCATATCAAACAGGAAATTCTTGAGCTCCTTCGCATCTCTAGCACCCCCATAACAATGTGGGTTAGGCACCCTGAAGCTTTGTGTCAATGCAACACGGGTGTTGCTTCCCCCTGCATTCAACGCCCTTATGAGCATTGCTACTCTAGAAATGAGTTCCGTCACCATATCTTGCAAATGTTGCACGGAGTCCTTTGTGTCATCCATCAGTCGGTAAACTAGGGCTTCAACCTTGTCGATCCGGGATTCAGCTTCTTCTTGCAAGCTCTCTATGCCAAGAAGCCTACTTTGGCCTTGGTAGAGCTCATCCAAGCTCGCTTCAAGAACATCCAAGCGGGTTTCCGTCGTTGTGATCCTCTCTCTATGGCTCTTTTTCCTGGTTGGCGCTCCAGATTGTGCCTCCTCCGCTCGTGGTGAGCAGCCGACTTCTCACTCATCATGCTCGCTATCCCGCTCCTCATGAGCGGCTCCAGCAATGAGAGAGCGAGTTTGCACATGCAGCCCTCCTGTGGCTGCTTGGGGCAATATTCCGGCTTGCCCCATTTTGCTCGATTCATCACGTTGTTTCGCCATGGCGAGATTGTGAAGTTTCTTCGCTGCTTGCTCAGATTGCTTGCCTGCTCTGATATCACAATGTCACGCACTTAGCTGGGATTGCCTAAGTGGTGAGGCACCCTTGCGGCAAACTCAGACTTAGTTGGAGTTATCTAAGTCGAGAAGCACCTTTGCACCTACTTCGGTTAGACTTAGTTAGAATTACCTAAGTCTCGAGGTGCCCTTGTGACATACGAATCCACAAAGGGTCAGCCAAGTTGCAACCTCGTGCAGGTCCCGTAGGACCTGTAAAAAAAGAAGTTGATTAGTTCTGAAAACGAGCGACGGACAAGTCCCGACGTCTCGCGAAGAGGGAAGCTTTACAAGCAATTGAGCGAGCACTTGGAGTGCATGAAAGTAGAGAAAGAGAGGAGGAAAACAAGGACTTTAGAGGGTGAATGAGCAACTGCAAGTCCACAAACAACTACTCCCCAAGTGCCGGGCGCGAAGGCAAGTTTCCGTCAAGTTGACGTGCAAACTTATGAAAGTGTTCAACGCCTGACACTATATTGAGGACCCATCCAGCCACGTGCCACCCGGGGGGTTCCAGGGTGCTAAGATGGCTGACAAAATTTTGGTGACTGCGGGCTGCAGAAATCAGCCCGCGGCACATGAAAACGGAGCTGTTTTTGGGGTTTTGGGCAAATGTAGCGAGCGATCGTAATGCAGCACTACAACTGTTGTTTCTTACATTTTTCAAGGAAAAACACATCAAAACATGGTAAAATAGGCTGCCAAGGATATGTACAAGCATGGGCAAGTGACAAACGGAACGTTGAACGAAGTTGTTGCGAGTGTGCGACGACCGTTCGTGACAGCTCGTTGCTCGCTTGCGCGGCCAAAAATGGCCTATTTTGGCCCATTTTGGGTTATTTTTGGGCTGTTTTTGCGTGCTGTGGTGACTGCGTTGAGCGGCGTGAAACGTAGCCATCTCAGCACCCTGGAAACCCCCGGGTGGCACAGGGCTGGATGGGGCTTTCGGTTAACAGGGATGGTGCTGCCCGTCGCTTCGCTTGCTGTCCACCACTCGTCGCTCGCTCACGCAGCCAAACTGACCTATTTTGGCCCGTTTTGGGCTGTTTTTGGGCTGTTTTCGCGTGCTGCGGTGACCGCGGTGAGCGGCGCGAAACGTCAGCCATCTCAGCACCCTGGAATCCCCCGGGTGGCATAGGGCTGGATGGGGCTTTCGGTTAGCAGGGATGGTGCTGCCTGTCGCTTTGCTCGCTGTCCACCGCTCGTCGCTCGCTTATGCGACCAAAAATGGCCTGTTTTGGCCTGTTTTTGGGCTGTTTTTGCGTGCTGCGACGACCACGATGAGCGGCGCGAAATGTCAGCCATCTCAGCACCCTGGAACCCCCACGGTGGCATAGGGCTGGATGGGGCTTTCAATTAATATGGACGGTGCTACCCGCCGCTTCACTCGCTGTCCACCGCTCGTCGCTCGCTTGCGCAGTGAAAAATGGCCTGTTTTGGCCCATTTTAGGCTATTTTTGGGCTATTTTTGCGTCTTCGCGGTGATGCGTTGAAGCGATGAACGTCGACCATCTCAAAGACCTTGGAACCCCGGGTGGTACGGGTGGATGGGGCTTTGTTAACAGAGGACGGTGTTGCCCGCCGCCGCTCCGCCATCCACGCGCCCATCGCTTCGCTCGCGCGACCAAAAATGGCATGTTTTGGCCCGTTTTAAGCTGTTTTTGGGCTGTTTTTGCATGCTGCGGCGACCCCGTTGAGCGGCACGAAACATCAGCCAGCTCAGCACCCTGGAACCCCCCGGTGGTATAGGGCTGGATGGTGCTTTCGGTTAACAGGGACGGTGCTACCCGCCATTTAGCTCACTGTCCACCACTCATCGCTCGCTCGCGCAGCCAAAAATGGCCTGTTTTGGCCCATTTTGGGCTGTTTTTGCGTGCTACGGTGACCGAGGTGAGCAGCGCAAAACGTCAGCCATCTCAGCACCCTTGAACCCCATGGGTGGCACAGGGCAGGATGGGGCTTTTGGTTAACAGGGATGGTGCTGCCCGTCGCTTCGCTCGCTGTCCACCGCTCGTCGCTCGCTCGTGCGGCCAAAAATGGCCTGTTTGGGCCCATTTTGGGCTGTTTTTAGGTGCTGCGACGACCGCGGTGAGCGGCGCGAAACATTAGCCATCTCAGCACCCTAGAATCCCCCGGGTGGCACAGGGCAGGATGGGACTTTTGGTTAACAGGGATGGTGTTGCCCGTCGCTTCGCTCGCTGTCCACTGCTCGTCGGTTGCTCGCGCGGCCAAAAATAGCCTGTTTTGGCCCTTTTTGTGCTATTTTTCATGCTATGGTGACCGCGATGTGCGGCGCGAAATGTCAGCAATCTCAGCACCCTGGAACCCTCCGGGTGGCACAGGGCTGGATGGGGCTTTCAGATAACAGGGACGGTGCTGCCCGCTGCTTCGCTCGCTATCCATGTAACATCCCTCGCATTCCTTGTTTCTAAATTTTCGTATAAGAGTTTAATAGCAAAGTTACTATCCATTTTAAATTTGAAAGATGAGTTTGAATGAAATTGAAAACCTATTTATAAGATGTGAGGATCTATTTGTAAAATTCTGAGGACCTATTTGTAAAATTCGGAGGACTTAATTGTAAAAATATGTAACACAAGGACTAAACTATAAAATGCAAAAAATAACAAATCCCACCATTTAAGACCCTCTGCCTTCATTCCTAAGGAAACTGAGAAGGCAGCCTACGTGGAGAAGAAAGGGGGAGAAAGAGAGAAGAAGATAAGGAGAAGAAGAGAAGGAGACTTAGGGATTTAGGGTCCTTGGGCTCAATACTTTTCATTGGGATCAAAATTGATCAAAGGCAAGTGTTCTAACCCCTTCCTACAGTTAGTTTGATCCTTGTTCTCATCCTAATCCTGAAAATTTTAGAGGATTGAAGTTTAATAATGATATTTCTGTAATTTATGCATCAAACAATGAATCTGGGTTTCTTTTCTAGATTCTATCCTTTCTGCCTTATCATATATATAACTCTCTGTACTGAATTCGTATTTAATAAAAATTAAATCCATCCGAAAGTATACTTGTATATCTTCATTTTGATACCAAGATGTATGAATTTGGAGTTCAATTGCCTATCTAAACTTCTGTTTGAATTGACCCTATAGAATCTGTAAAATAGAGATTCCGAGTTCTGACCTCTGGGCATTCTATCACTTGTAACTCACTGTGAACAGATTCAATGGTGATAAAATTAACCTTATTAGAAAGTAGACTCATAAAGCTTTCTGTGCATATCTTATCTGAAATATTTGGAGTACAGACACCAATCGAAACGTCTGTTTTAGTCGACCCTATATATTCTGTAAAACAGAGATGATGTTTTCTGACCTGCTGTCACTAAATTACTTGTAACTTCCTGTGGAGACCTCTAATTCATACCAAACTTTGTTAATCCGAATCTAGATTATTATATCTTTCAAATGATACTAATTTAGAGTGAATTGGAGCATATTTGGTTACTCAAACAACTCAGGCATTATACCTTTCGAATTCTGCCAGAACCAGATTTTTGTCAAGTTTGCCTATTCTTGTTTTGTCCTTATTGTTGGAAACTGAATTCAGCTAAAGTCTTTCATTCAGTTGAGCTTTATACCATTGTTTCAAACCCTTGTATACACATGTCATTATATTCATTTCAAATTTGAATTCATTGTGAAAGAATATGCTTGCATCGTACTATTTCGTAAAGGCGCATATACGTTTTATTGTTCCGCATGTGCTTCCGATATGTGTCAAATTATTGTTCATACCTATCTTTTTATACTCTGGTGTCTGTGGGATTATTTGGACCTTTGCCAGAAATGGTAAAGGGTATTTGTGCATAGAGCCTGCGATGCTCTGCCGGCCCCCCTATCGGCTTCATCCAGACGTGGATGATGACTCTTCCAGACGTGGAAGATATTGTTTGAGATCCCACTACACCCTATGTATTTTTGATATGATATCCAAAGCATTATTTGTGTTTATATGTGCGCTATGGATGATATGAAAGTGAATGATCATATTTGACATTCGAACTTCTGTTATTTGTTTGTTATTCTGATATGTTCTGAGAGATCACCCATGCACCATTGATATGTTTCATATTGTCCTATGTGTCATTGAATATGCTCCAACTTACCATTATCATCGTCTGATATGCTCTAATTATTCCTTACTCTATTTGTTATGAATTAAATAAGTTGAATAAGAGGACATTCGTGATTCTGATATGATGATATATATGTTTCCCTGAATCTGGCCTTGCATTTTGATATCAAGCTTATTGAAAGCTATTCTCCTTCCCTATGGATATGTTAGCCACTTGCTGAGCTTTGTCATGCTCACCCCGTTGTTATATAATATTTTCAGGTTAGCTTATCAGACTCTGGTATGTTTAAATTGGGCTGAGGAAGGGAAAGCTAGAAGATTTTGGGTTGATCTGTAGTGGTTGATATGTTTTGTTGTTTAAGTATATTTTGTGTTTAGTGAAGTGTCGATGGTAAACCTGAACTTATATGTTTTGTAAAGGTTGGAGGACCTCTCATGTTAGGACTTGAAATGTGAAGTTTAAATGGTATGAAGATATAAATGTGTGGTAAATGTTAGTTTTGTAGCTATATGGATTTCCTCACTTGTGGATTTTATGATTTGGATATTGTTTAGTTGAGTTGGTTTTGAATTTTATGAATCCTAGTGTGATGTGGTATATGAATTATAAACTGCACAGGTTTTATGAATTATGGGTTTTGGATGTGATTTACGTCTTGAATGATCGTTAGTGTCCTCAAATATTGTTATGGATCCTGGGATCGATTTATTGCTAAAATTTTAATGTTATGGATTTTGAGACAGGGTCACACCTCCTGAATGAGATTAAAATTCGGGGGGCGTGATGATCCACCACTTGTCGCTCACTCGCGGCCAAAATGGCCTGTTTTGGCCCGTTTTGGGCTGTTTTTGGGCTGTTTTCGCATGCTGCGGCGACCGCGGCGAGCGGCGCGAAACGTCAGCCATCTCAGCACCCTGGAACCCCCCGGGTGGCATAGGGCTGGATGGGGCTTTCGGATGATAGGGACGGTGCAGCCAGCCCATCGCTTTCATTTGTCCGCCTTCGTCGCTCGCTCGCACAGCCAAAAATGGCCTGTTTTGGCCCGTTTTGGGCTATTTTTGGGCTATTTTCGCGTGCTGCGGCGACCGCGGCGAGCGGAGCGAAACGTCAGCCATCTCAGCACCCTGGAACCCCCCGGGTGGTACAGGGCTGGATGAGGCTTTCGGTTAACAGGGACGGTGCTGCCCGCCAATTCGCTCGCTCTTCACCTCTTATCGGTCGCTTGCGCGACCAAAAATGGCCTTTTTTGGCCCATTTTGTGCTGTTTTTGGGTTGTTTTTGTGTGCTGCGGCGACAACGATGAGCGGCGCGAAAAGTCAGCCATCTCAGCACCTTGGAACCCCCCGAGTGGCACAGGGCTGGATGGGGTTTTCGGTTAACAGGGACAGTGCTGCCCGCCAATTCGCTCGCTGTTCACCTCTTGTCGGTCGCTTGCGCGACCAAAAATGGCCTTTTTTGGCCCATTTTGTGTCGTTTTTAGGCTGTTTTTGCGTGCTGTCGTGACGGCGTTGAGCGGCACGAAACGTCAGCCATCTCAGCCCCTTGGAACCCCTAAGGTGGCACTGGGCTGGATGGGGCTTTCGGTTAACAGGGATGGCGCAGCCCACTGCTTCGCTCACTGTCCATTGCTCATCGCTCGCTCGTGCGGCCAAAATGGCTTGTTTTCGCTGTTTTGGGGTCTTTTGGGCTGTTTTTTCGTGCTGCAGCGACCATGGTGAGCGACGCGAAACGTCAGCCATCTCAGCACCCTAGAAACCCCCGGGTGGCATAGGGCTGGATGGGGCTTTCGGTTAACAGGGACGGTGCTACCCGCCGCTTCACTCGTTGTCCACCGATCGTCGCTCACTCGTGCGGCCAAAAATGGCCTATTTTGGCCCGTTTTGGGCTATTTTATGGCTGTATTTGCATGCTACTGCGACCACGGTGAGCGGCATGAAAAGTCAGCCATCTCAGCACTCTGGAACCCCCCGGGTGGCATAGGGTTGGATGGGGTTTTTGGATGACAGGGACGGTGATGCCCGCTGCTTTGCTCGTTGTCCGCCGCTCGTCGCTCGCTCGCGCGACCAAAAATGGCCTGTTTTGGCCTGTTTTGGGCTATTTTTGCATGCTACGGCGACAACGGTGAGCGGCGCGAAACGTCAGCCATCTCAGCACCCTAGAACCCCCTGTGTGGCACAGGGTGGATGGGGCTTTCGGATGACAGGGACGGTGCTGCCCGCCGCTTCGCTCGCTGTCCGCCGCTCGTCGCTCGCTCGCGCAGCCAAAAATGGCCTGTTTTGGCCCGTTTTGGGCTATTTTTGGGCTGTTTTCGCGTGCTACGGCGACAACGGTGAGTGGCGTGAAAAGTCAGCCATCTCAGCACCCTGGAACCCCACTGGTGGCAAAGGGCTAGATGGGGCTTTCGTTTAACAGGGATGGTGCTGCCCGTCGCTTCGCTCGCTGTCCACCACTCGTTGCTCGTCGTGCGGCCAAAATTGGCCTGTTTTGACCCGTTTTGGGCTATTTTTGATGCTGCGGCGACCGCGGTGAGCGACGCGAAACGTCAGCCATCTCAGCACCTTGGAATCCCCCAGGTGACACAGGGCTGGATGGGGCTTTCAGATAACAGGGACGGTGCTACCTGTAACATCCCTCGTATTCCTCATTTCTAAATTTTTGTATAAGAGTTTAATAGCAAAGTTACTATCCATTTTAAATTCCGTAGATAAGCCCAAACGATACTGAAAAACCTATTTATATGATGTGAGGATCTATTTGTAAATATTAAAATTTCAGGGATAAAACTATTAAGCTGCAAAAATTAAAAAAAAGAGGGAAAAATAGCGATGGTTATCCCACCGCCTCTTTTCTCGTGCACACCTCTATTTCCTCGAAACAGAGGAGGTGCTGTGCGTCGGTGGAGGAGAAGGGAAAAAGAGGAAGAAAAGAAGAAGAAAAGAGAGAGAAGAAGAAGAGAAGAGAAGAAGGAGAGGAAGAAGAGAGGAAGGAGGTGGCTGCAGCTAGGGCAGCGCACACCTCTGTTTCCCATAGGAGGAAATAGAGGAGAAGAGTTGTGGTAGCAGGGAGGAGAAAGGAAGAAGAGGAAAAAGGGAGAAGAGAGGAAAGAGGAAGAAGGCTGCAGCTTGGGCTGCAGTTAGGAGAGAAGAAAAGAAGGAGAGAAGAAGAGAAAAAGTGGGAGAAGAGAGGGAAGAAGAAGAGGAAGGAAAGAGGTCATACTGTGGTGGTGCAATGCAGCCGTTAGGAAAGAAGAGAGGAAGAAGGAGGGAAGAGGAGAGGGGGCTGTGCTGTGGAGAAAATAGGGAAGAAGAAGAATGTTAGGACTCTAGCTATGAGAGTCCTAATTTAGTTTCATTGATAAGGGCATTCATGTAAATCCTATCTAGCCGACCCTTATTAAAGAGGTGAAGAGGCCAGCTAGGTTAGGGTTAGGTCTTAGGAAAAGAGTCCTATTAGAAGTAGGAGTCCTATTAGGAAAAGAGTCCTATTAGAAGTAGGAATCCTATTAGGAAAAGAGTCCTATTAGAAGTAGGAGTCCTATTAGGAAAAGAGTCATATTAGAAGTAGAAGTCCTATTAGGTAAAAAGTCCTATTTGAATTAGGAATCCTACTAGAGAAGGAGTCCTAATTAGAAGTTGGTGAGAAGTAGGAGTCTTGAGTAAGAGTCCAATTAGGAGTTGGGGCTTAGAAGCCCTATAAATAGCAATGTATTCATCCTCTCTAATCAATGAATAGATCAATTCTTTAGCAGCCTTTGTGCAGCAACTTGGAGGAAGGAACCCCTATAGAGTTCCAAGGAGGTCGATCCCCTATAGAGATCAACCCCAAGCTTAGAATCCGCGGAGGGTTCTAACACTTGGTATCAGAGCAGCGTTCTTGGCATCTCGCTGCCCTTCCACAGCCATCCACCAGCCCTCCACAACCGCCAAAGCAATTCCCACAATTGCTTAGAAGATCATCGCTGAATTCTGCCATCATCTCCACCACCGTAGATCATCCTTTGATCTTCCTGTGAATTGCAACAGGTTCTGGTTATCTACCCTACTGCTGCTGCAATTTAGTTATCCTAATTCAAAAAATCCAAAAAAATTCGTTCCTATAATTGCTGCATAAACTTTTCGTCACAAAGTTTTCTTCTCTACAACGAAAGTCGCACTGCAGAATTTCAGCCGCATAGCACTGTCTTTTTGATCTTGCTACTGCATTTTTTCTATCCAATTCTCTATGGAATTTTTACGGCGGCTTTGACACTTCCTAATAGTGGTTTTCCCTTTAGTTTTGTCGAAAAATTCTCAATAAAAACCACTTATCTTTTACGTCCAATCTGCTGTACTTTAGACGTAAAAATCTGCTATAATACCTCTCCGTGATTCTCAATTTTGCCAAACCTCTTGTTGTCGTTTCTTCCTACGAAATTTTTTACAGTATTAACTCTTCCTTATCAGTAGATCCCCTTTGAGTTTTACTTGAATCTCTTTTGAAAATTTCTGGAAAAATTACATCTTTACTGCTGGAATTTTTTCGGCGAAAAATCTGGTATTGCACCTTTGTCCTTTTTTCTTCTCTGTAACCTACCAAACCCTAGCCACCTTGCTGCCACAAACCAAGACATCTTTAGGGCATCCCTCTAGCCTCAAGATGCAGCCATCATAACCTAGTTTCATAACCCTAACAGCATAAAAAACCACAGCCCAAAACAGTAAACCATTACAGCTGAACCCTTCAATCACCGATCTATTGTCTGAACCTTCCACCACCCCATGCCATTAACCCGTCAACAGAAAAAAGACAAGGGCATCTCTGATCTACAGACATATGCTATAGCTTCCCAAGATCCAATTGATGCTAAATTTGAAGCATGGGAATCTCGGATTGAATCACGGCTTGAATCGCTCTTGGAAGATAAATTGCGCGCTTTGTTTGCAGAATTCAGAATTGGACAACCATCGAGTCCAACCAAACTGCAGCAAGGAGAGAATTTAGAAAGGACCCCAGAGAAGGAGGGACAGCCCTCGGACGTGCTTCAGCCACGCATGAGGGTGGACTTCCCACGATGGGAAGAAGGAGACCCAGCGGGGTGGATTTCGCGCGCAGAACGTTACTTTCGCTACTACCGAACGTCGGATAATGCTATGGTGGAGATTGCTATTATCCACCTTGAAGGAGATGCTATTCAATGGTACAATTGGCTGGAATATAATCATGGGGCTCCGACATGGAATCAATTTAAGAATGCACTGTTGAACCGTTTCGGACCTACGGAGTATGAAAATATCGACGGCCAACTCATAAAGATTCGACAAACCTCTACGATTCAAGAGTACCAAACTAGGTTTGAGAAGCTATCTTACCTTGCTCATGATTGGACTGACCGTCAATTGTTAGGAACATTTATCGAAGGACTCAAGCCAGAGATAAAAGGGGAAGTTAAGGCACGACAGCCCCGTACCGTGATGGCTGCGATTTCTTTTGCCCGAATACAAGAAGAACGACTCAACCAAGATTCTCGAAGGATGAGAACCACTCCTAGAACCTCAACATATAAACCCCCTTCTGCTTCCAACCATCCTTCGCTGCCCAAAAAATTGACAAGAGAAGAACTACGTGATCGATCAGCAAAGGGTCTTTGTTGGCATTGCGACGAGCCGTGGAACCGCGATCATCGCTGCAAAAGGGGCCGCCTCCTATTGATTGAACCTCTTGAAGACAGGGAGGAGGAGGTCCAGGAGCATGAGGAAGAGGTCACGGATGAAGAATAGCAGCCAATTGATATTATGATGCATGCCCTTGCCGGTTATGCGAACCCGCAAACAATGAAAGTGGGAGGATTTCTGAAGCAACAACCAATCACCGTTCTTATTGACACTGGGAGCACTAATAATTTTATGAACAGCAAGGTTGCTGTCCGGATGGCCTTACCTATTGAGAATTGCAGCAGGTTCGATGTTAAAGTCGCAGATGGACGAATTTTGAAGTGTGATCGTAAGTGCCCACGGGTGAAACTGTTGCTGCAGGACCAAGAGATAATTGCAGATTTTTTCCTCCTCTCTCTCGATGATTATGAGGCCGTGCTTGGCATCGAATGGTTGATGACATTAGGTGATGTTTCCTGGAATTTTTTGAAACTAATTATGAAATTTTACAGCAAGGGGAAACAGGTGATACTGTACGGGAAACGTGGGGGCGACGTAATAACAATTTGCACACAACGAATGGAGAAAGTTTTGCACAGAGCATGCAGCGGCTTTTTGGTACAACTTAAGCAGAAACCTAAGGGAGAGCCAACCAAATTTGAAGATCCAAACCTACTTCCCTTGCTTGCTGAATTTTCAGATATATTTGACGAACCACGCAGCCTACCTCCTAATCGCCGGCACGATCATCGTATACCGATTCTTCCAGGGAAACCTCCAGCAAATACTCGACCATATCGGTATCCACATCTCCAAAAAGATAAAATAGAAAGGATTGTAAAAGAGATGCTTGAAACAGGAGTTATTCGGCCAAGTTGCAGCCCCTACTCTTCACCAGTGCTCCTCGTACGAAAGAAAGACGGAACATGGCGAATGTGCGTTGATTACCGAGCTCTCAACGACATAACCGTCAAGGACAAGTATCCTATTCCAGTAGTAGATGAATTGCTTGATGAATTAAAAGGAGCACAAGTCTTCACAAAGTTGGACCTTTGATCCGGGTATCATCAAATACGAGTGCTGAAGAAGACATATCGAAAGCGCCTTTCGAAGCGCACTTGATCACTATGAATTTCTGGTAATGCCCTTTGGTCTCACCAATGCTCCCTCCACCTTCCAGAGCCTTATGAATGATATTTTCCAGAGTTATCTTCGAAAGTTTGTGCTAGTTTTCTTTGACGATATCCTTATTTACAGCCCTTCTCTTGAAAGTCATATTCAACACTTAAGACTTATTTTGACAATTTTGCGAGAACATGTTCTTTTTGTCAAAAAACGAAGTGTAGCTTTCTTCAACAAAAAGTGGAATATCTTGGGTATATCATATCAGAGGAAGGTGTGGCAGTGGACCCCTCCAAAATTGAAGCAATGCAGAATTGGCCAACCCCGAGGAACATAAAATCACTGCGCGGCTTTCTTGGTTTAACAGGTTACTACCATAAGTTCATGAAAGACTATGGAAAGATCAATGCACCCCTTACTTCCTTGCTAAAAAAAAGATGCTTTCCAGTGGTCGGACAAAGCCACCACCGCCTTCGACGAACTTAAAGTCGCAATGATAACAACACCAGTACTAGCATTACCCGACTTCGATAAGACTTTTATTATTGAAGCTGATGCCTCTGGAGCAGGAATTGGTGCTATACTAATGCAAGATGGCCGACCCCTCGCGTATACTAGTAAGGCGTTATCTCCTTCCCACCTCAAGATGACTATTTACGATAAGGAGATGCTCGCGATTGTGCATGCGGTGTCCAAATGGAGACCGTACTTAATTGGGCGACGCTTTCACATCAAGACCGACCATAAAAGCCTAAAATATTTCTTGGAGCAAAAGATATCTTCCCTTGAGCAGCAAAAATGGGTAACAAAGCTTCTTGGATATGATTATGAAATAACTTACAAAAAAGGGAAAGATAATGATGTTGCAGATGCGCTTTCACGGCTACCCGAGCAAGTTGAATTTTCGGCTGTTTCACTTCCGACCAGCAACTTCCTTGAGGATATTAGGAGGGAATGGCAAGATAATCCAGAAACAAGTAAAATCATAAAAAAATTAAAGGAAGCACCAAGCTCTATGGATCATTACAGTTGGGACTCAAAGGACTTGCGATATAAAGGACGCATTGTGCTTGTGCCAAATTCTACTTGCATTAAGACCATCCTTCAAGAGATGCATTCCACACCTGCAGCCGGGCACTCCGGGTTCCTTAGAACCTATAAAAGAATTAAGCAAAATTTTTATTGGATAGGGATGAAAAATATTATTGCTGAATTTGTAGCACAATGTGATATATGTCAACGACACAAAGGTGAGACAGTGGCAAGTCCCGGAAAGTTACAACCTCTACCCATCCCAGAATCAATATGGACTGATATATCAATGGATTTCATCGAAGGGCTTCCCTCATCACAAGGAAAAGGTACAATTTTTGTCGTGGTTGATCGCCTTACAAAGTATGCTCACTTTTGTGCCATCCGTAATCCCTACACTGCTTCTAGTATTGCTCGAACCTTTATGGAGAATATTGTAAAATTACATGGGATGCCGAGATCTATTATAAGTGATCGTGATAGGGTCTTCACGAGCAAATTTTGGACAGAGTTATTCCAGATGCAAGGCACTAAATTAAAGATGAGTACGGCATATCACCCACAAACCGACGGCCAAACTGAAGTGGTGAACAGGTGATTGGAGACATACCTTAGATGCTTCACCAGTGACCGACCAAAAGAATGGACAAAGTGGCTTCCCTGGGCCGAGTGGTGGTATAATACAACTTATTATTCCTCCACAAAATGTACTCCCTATGAGGCCATGTATGGCCGACCCCCCCCTGTAATTCCAAAATATGTGTTGGGCACCTCTAAAGTAGAACAAGTAGACAGGGAACTACAAGATAGAGATAAAATGCTGAAGTTGCTAAAAGATAATCTCACTGCAGCACAAGCAAGGATGAAATAGCAATATGATCAACATAAAGGCGAAAGAGAATTTTCAGTAGGAGATTGGGTCTTCCTACGGCTCCAGCCATACAAGCAAACATCAATCCAAACCAGGCGTCTATGAAGCTTTCACCTCGGTTCTATGGACCCTACCAGATTTTGGGAGCGATCGAGCGAAAGAGCATACAGATTGGACTTACCCGCCACTCCCGAATCCATCCAGTCTTCCATGTATCATGTTTGAAGCTCAAGTTGGGACAACACGAGACAGCCCAAAGCCATCTACCAAATATAACTACCAAGGAGAGCTCGGACCCAACCAAGTGCCATTATTGATCGACTAATCGTGACTCAACGATGACGACTGCTCATGAAGTGTTAATACTAGTGGGCAAACCTACCAGCAGAAGATGCCACTTGGGAGAACTACGACGACTTGAAGATCAAATTCCCAGAATTCATGGAACGTCAGCCTCGAGGACAAGGCTGATTTGAAGAGGGCGGGTCTGTTAGGACTCTAGCTATGAGAGTCCTAATTTAGTTTCATTGATAAGGGCATTCATGTAAATCCTATCTAGCCGACCCTTATTAAAGAGGTGAAGAGGCCGGCTAGGTTAGGGTTAGGTCTTAGGAAAAGAGTCCTATTAGAAGTAGGAGTCCTATTAGGAAAAGAGTCCTATTAGAAGTAGGAATCCTATTAGGAAAAGAGTCCTATTAGAAGTAGGAGTCCTATTAGGAAAAGAGTCCTATTAGAAGTAGAAGTCCTATTAGGTAAAAAGTCCTATTTGAATTAGGAATCCTACTAGAGAAGGAGTCCTAATTAGAAGTTGGTGAGAAGTAGGAGTCTTGAGTAAGAGTCCAATTAGGAGTTGGGGCTTAGAAGCCCTATAAATAGCAATGTATTCATCCTCTCTAATCAATGAATAGATCAATTCTTTAGCAGCCTTTGTGCAGCAACTTGGAGGAAGGAACCCCTATAGAGTTCCAAGGAGGTCGATCCCCTATAGAGATCAACCCCAAGCTTAGAATCCGCGGAGGGTTCTAACAAAGAACAGAGGGAAGAGGGCTGCGGCTGTGGCTGTGGTGTGGCAGCTATGGCTGGGGTTGCTGCACCCCTGTTTCTTGCATGAGGAAACAGAGGAGGTGCTGTGCGTCGGTGGAGGAGAAGGGAAAGAGAGGAAGAAGAGAAGAAGCGAAGGGGAAGAAGGAGAGAAGAGAAAAAGAGATGAGGAGGGAAGGAAGGTGTAGCTGTGGTTGTGGTTGTGCATTGGTGAGAAAGAAAAGAAGAGGTGGAGAGGAAGAAGAGGGCGTGGTAGCAATTGGTGGGAAAAGAAGAAGAGGTGGAGAGGAAGAAGATTTGTGGCTGCGGTGTTTGTGGCAGTGCAAGTGGCTGGAAAAGAAGAAGAGGAAGGAAGAGGAGAAAGAGAGGAAGAGGAGCAAGGGAGGATGAGGATGCTATGGCTGAGAGAGAAGGAACAGAAATAGCACCGTGGAATGGGCTGTGGCTGTGGCTGTGGCTATGGCTATGGCTATGGCTAGGACTGCAGCTGCGGCTGTGACTACGGCAGCTATGGTTGAGAAAAAAGAGGAAGGGAAAGCAGATGACTGTGCCCTCCTACGTTCTGCATGAGATGCAGCTGAGGAAGAAAGAAGATACGTGAACAATATGGCATAGGGAGAGGAGATTGAGGAAAGGTAGAAGGATTTGGGCTTATAATTTCGTTGGATCAGAATATTCGACAAGCAAGTGTTCCACTCCTTTCTACTGCAATCCTAATCTTTGCTTTTTCCTTGAATATGAGAAATTTGAATTGTTCTAGCCTTGAAATCTGGTATCTTTATTGTTTGGAATGTAAATGCTTGAATCTGGAAAATTATCAAAATTCTGACCCTTCTACTTTGTTTCAGCTATAAATCCCTGTACAGATTTCCAATTTAGGCAAAGCTTATTTGATCTGAATTTAGACTTGTAGACCTTTCTTTGGACAGCTTATTTGTATGATTTGGAGTAAATTTGCCTATCCAAACATCAAATTGAATCAACTCTATGGAATCTGTAAAACAGAGACTGTAAGTTCTGACCTTTTGATACTAAACTGCCTATAAGTCTCTATTAGAAACTCTGATTTATATGAAACTTACTTTGTTGGAAACTAGACTTATTGATCTTTCTTTTGATACCTAGATTGAAAAGTTTGGAGTTCAAATGACTGCCCAGAATTCTGTTGAATTCGATCCTATCGTTTCTGAAAACAGAGATTTCATTTCTTGACTCGTGGTTACCGAATCATTTGTAACTCTTTGGTTGAAACTTCTATTTGTATGAAACTTATTTTATCTGAAAGTAGACTGCTTCAGCTTTCTAATGACATCCTTCTTGAGTGATTTGGAGCATAATTGATTATCCGAACAATTCATGAAATGTGGTTCTCAAATTCTGCCAACAATTGAGCTTTGGTTGATTCTACCTATTCTTGTTTATTCTTTTGAAAAATTGATTTCGGCTATAATCCTTTCTTTAACTGAGCTTGATATTATTGCTTTGAATCCTTGTATGCTCTTGCTTCTATTTTCTTTCAAGTTTGAATGCAATTGTGAAAGATTATGTCTGCATCGTATCGACTCATAAAGGCACATGTACGTTTTATTGATCCGCATGTGCTTCCGATATGCTAATTTTATTACTCACCTGTCCTTTTGTACTCTGGTTGCTATGGATCATGTGAACCTTTGCCAGAAATGGTGAAGGGAGTTATGCTTAGAGCTCGCAATGCTCTGATTTTTGTCTGGGTCCATGCTCTGAATAGACCATATTCTGTTTGAGATTCCACTGCTACCCTCTGTGTTTTTGATATGATACCACTCAGTCACATGATTTTGCTTATTCATGTTTCATCTGTCTATTCATGTTTCATCTCTTTGGAAATTGAATCCAACTAGAATTCTTTCTTTGATTGAGCTTTATATTGTTGCTTCAAATCCTTGAATACTCTTGCTTTTATTTTCCTTTCAAATCTAATTGAATTTGTGAAAGATTATATTTGTATCGTATTGTTCCGTAAGGGCGCATGTATGTTTTATTGTTCCGCATGTGCTTCCGATATGTACCAAATTATTATTCACACTTGTCCTTTTATACTCTGGTGTCTGTGGGATTGTCTGGACCTTTGCTAGAAATAGTAAAGGGATTATTTGGAACTTTGCTAGAAATGGTAAAGGGATTGTTTGGACCTTAGCCAGAAATGGTAAAGGGATCGTGCTTAGAGCCTGCGATGCTCTGTCGGCCCCCCTATCGGCTTCATCCAGACGTGGATGATGACTCTCTTAGACGTGGCAGATATCGTTTGAGATCCCACTGCACCCTCTATGTTTTGATATAATATCCAAAGCATTGTTTGTGTTTATATGTGCACTTTGGATGATAAGAAAATGAATGATCAGATATGACATTTGAACTTCTGTTACTTGTTTGTTATTCTGATATGTTCTGAGAGATCTCCTATACACCATTGATATGTTTCATAATGTCCTGTGTGTCATTTGATATGCTCCAAATTACCATTATCATCATCTGATATGTCTAATTATTTTTTACTCCATTAGTTATGAATTAAATAAGTTTAAATAAAGAGGACATTCGTGATTCTGATATGATGATATATATGTTTCCTTGTATCTGGCCTTGCATTTTGATATCAAGCTTATTGAAAGCTATTCTCCTTCCCTATGGATATGTTAGTCACTTGCTGACATTTATGATTTTGTATCTAACGAGCTGATACCTTTGAATTCTTGTATTTCTGTCTTGTATTTTGATACCAAGCTTGTTTGAAACTATCATTCCTTGTTCTGGATATGTTTTCCCACTTTCTGAGCTTTGTAGCTCACTCCGTCGTTATATAACTCATTTTCAGGTTAGCTTGTGACTCGCTAAATGTTAGAATTGGGCTAAGACAATGAAAAGCTATTCAGATTGTGGTAAGACTTTGTGGGTTGTGATGTTATTGTTGTATAAGTATGTTTTGTATGTAATGAAATATTATCGATGAATCTGAATTGATGTATTATGTAAAAGCTTTTAAAGACCTCACATGGTTGGAATTTTGGAAATGTTGAGTTCAGGGTATGATGACATGAATTTATGGTAAATGGTTGGAGTTTTGATTGTATAAATTCTTATGCTTATGGAATTATAAGTGAGGTTGATATTTTGTTAAGTTGGTTTGGGTTCTTATAAAGGTTCGTGTGATGTGATGTATGATTATAACTGCACAGATGTTATGCATATGAATGATATTTGAATGTTTCTCTGTATCCTCAAATAATTGTTTGGATCCTGGGATTGGATCGTGATAAATTTTAATGCTATAGATTTTGAGATAGGGTCACACCTCCTGAATGCGATGATTTCGGGAGGGGCGTGACACTACCCGCTGCTTCGCTCGCTGTCCGCCGCTCGTCGCTCGCTCGCACAGCCAAAAGTGGCCTGTTTTGGCCCGTTTTGGGCTGTTTTTGGGCTGTTTTCGCGTGCTGCGGCGACCGCATTAAGCGGTGCGAAACGTCAGCCATCTCAGCACTCTGGAACCCCCCGGGTGGCACAGGACTGGATGAGGGTTTCAGTTAACAGGGACAGTGCTACTCGCGACTTCGCTCACTGTCCACCGCTCATCGGTCACACACGCGGACAAAATGGCCAGTTTTGGCCCGTTTTGGGCTGTTTTTGGGCTGTTTTTGCATGCTACGGTGACCGCAGTGAGCGGCGTGAAACGTCAGCCATCTCAGCACCCTGGAACCCCTCGGTGTTGCCCGCCGCCGCTCGCTGTCCGCCGCTCGTCGCTCGCTCGCGCAGCCAAAAATGGCCTGTTTTGGCCCGTTTTGGGCTGTTTTTGGGCTGTTTTCGCGTGCTGCGGCGACCGCGGCGAGCGGCGCGAAACATCAGCCATCTCAGCACCCTGGAACCCCCCGGGTGGCACAGGGCTGGATGGGGCTTTCGGTGAACAGGAACAGTGCTACCCACAGCTTCGCTCACTGTCCACCTCTCGTCGCTCGCTTGGGTAGCCAAAAATGGCTTGTTTTGGGCCATTTTGTGCTGTTTTTGGGCTGTTTTTGCGTGCTGCGATTACTGCATTGAGCGGCGTGAAATGTTAGCCATCTCAGCACCCTAGAACCCCCCAGGTGGCGCAGGGCTGGATGGGGCTTTCGGTTAATAGGGATGGTGCTGCCCGCCGCTTCGCTTGCTGTCCAGCGCTCGTCACTCGCTTGCGCGGCCAAAAATGACCTGTTTTGGCCCATTTTGGGCTGTTTTTGGGCTATTTTTACGTGCTGCGGTGACTGCGTTGAGCTACGTGAAACGTCAGCCATCTCAGCACCCTGGAACCCCCGGGTGGCACAGGGCTGGATGGGCTTTCGGTTAACAGGGACGGTGTTGCTCGCTGCTTCGCTCGCTGTCCACCGCTCGTCGCTCGCTCGCGCGGCCAAAAATGGCCTATTTTGGCCCGTTTTGGGCTTTTTTGGGTTGTTTGTCATGCTACGGCGACCGTGGTGAGCGGCCCGAAACGTCAGCCATATCAGTACCCTGGAACCCCCTAGGTGGCACAGGGCTGGATGGGGCTTTTGGATGACAAGGATGGTGCTGCCCACCGCTTCGCTCGCTGTCCACCGCTCGTCGCTCGCTCGCACAGCCAAAAGTGGCCTGTTTTGGCCCGTTTTGGGCTGTTTTTGGGCTATTTTCGCGTGCTGCGGCGACCGCGGCGAGCGGCGCGAAACGTCAGCCATCTCAGCACCCTGGAACCCCCCGGGTGGCACAGGGCTGGATGGGGCTTTCGGATAACAGGGACGGTGCTGCCCACCGCTTCGCTCACTGTCCACCGCTCGTCGCTAGCTCGCGCGGCCAAAATGGCCTGTTTTGTCCCGTTTTGGACTATTTGTGGGCTGTTTTTGCATGCTGCGATGATCGCGGTAAGCGGCGCAAAACGTCAGCCATCTCAGCACCTTGAAACCCCCCGGGTGGCACAGGACTGGATGTAGCTTTTGGTTAATATGGACGGTGCTGCCCGTGTTAGGGATCGAGTGACACTAAGAGGGGGGGTGAATTAGTGCAGCGATAAAGAACGATAGATTTTTCAGCGATTAACACAAGTTCGGAAACTTCGTACGAATGAATGCAGCATTTCGTTTGAACCCGGAAAGATTGCGTTTTAACTTTAAAGCATACGTAATAAGATGAAGATGAAGTTGAGTAAATAAGGCAGCATATGAAAATGGTTTGCAGCAAAGTAAGTTGCGAGAAAGTAAATACAAACCGATTTATAGTGGTTCGGTCATCCAACCTACATCCACTTCCGAAGCCTTCTCCGATGAGGCTCCCAACTTCCACTAGTAAATCCTTTTGAAGGGGAAAGACCAAATACCCCTCTTATAACCATTTTACAAGAAGTTCACACTCTTACAAATTTTTCAAAGAGAAAGAAGGAGGTGAACACAACCTATTGAAAACTAGACTTTCCTAAGCCTTTTCCTCAATTTCTAACTCTCAAAAAGGGTTCACTTTCAGCTGAGAAAGAGGGGGTATTTATAGATCCAAAATGGATTCAAATTTGGGCTCCAAATTTGAAATCAAATTGAGTTCTTGTCTTTGGCGGTGCTACGCACTGTCGAGGCGGTGCTCTGCACGTCGTCGCCTAGCAAACTGACACAGCCAGGCGGTGCTACCGCCTCAGCCAGGCGGTGCTACCGCCTCAGCCAGGCGGTGCTACCGCCTCAGCCAAGCGGTGCTACCACTTGGATTTCCATGCGCTGGGCGGTGCTACTTCCCAGCATGTGGCTGCTGGGCGGTGCTACCGCCCAGCCTGCTGGGTGGGTTTGGGCCAAAAACTTTTGGCCCAACCTTGTCCAAATCAAGGCCCAATGGCTCCTACTTTGGGTTTATAGGATTAACACCTAATCCTAACCTAAATTAATGTGCTAACTACGAAATTAAAGACATTCCTAAGCTATTACAAAGTCCATAAGTCGAGTCTTCTTCCGGCGAGCTTCCGATGAACTTCCGGCGGTCTTCCGACGATCCCTCGGAAACCATCCTGTGGACTCCCGGCAAGCTCTCGGACTCCACGATGATTTTAGCGAGTTCCCCCGAGCTTCTTTGGCAAGCTCTGATCTTTCTTAGCAAGCTCCGCGAACTTCTGACGAACCTTTTGGCGAACTTCCGAAACCCCTTCAGCAAGCTTCCTACTCGTTCTCGGCCGGTTCCGGCAGCACTCCCAATGAATCTTCGAACTTCCATTGAACACTCGAACTCCCAACGATCCATCGCACTTGACTTCGGCCCTTTGTTTCGCTTTACGTCTTCATCCTTATCGTAGTTACTCCTGCACAAACAAACAACAAACACTCTACTTTGATCTAGACAGTTATTACAATGCGAATTAACATTCAGTTGCTCGGCACATCATTGGTCGGTGCTTCGTCCGATCCTTCGGCACATCGTCCTCTCTTGCAGCTTGTTGCCCAATCGGCAGTTGACCTCTGCAACCCCGATATCCATGGTGCAACTCCGCACTTCTTGGCTCGATGCCCGACGTCCGAAGCCTCCTACCGATAGTCGACCGAACCTCCGGCTCGACATCCAATATACTAACGTGATCACCTCCGGCGCAATATCAATTCCTCCAGCGTCAACTGTCTAATCCTGATCGATAGTAGACTTGCGTAACTCAAAACATAGTTAGACCACAAATCATACTTAATTAGTTTCATCATCAAAATCTGAGATTCAACAGCCCGCTGCTTCGCTCACTGTCCGCCACTCGTCGCTCGCTCGCGTGGCCAAAAATGGCCTGTTTTGGCCCATTTTAGGCTATTTTTGCATGCTGCGGTGATCGCGGTGAGCGGCGCGAAACGTCAGCCATCTCAGCACCCTAGAACCCCCCGGGTGCCACAGGGCTGGATGTGGCTTTCGGATAATATGGACGGTGCTACTCGCCGCTTTTCTCGCTGTCCACCGCTCATCGTTCACTCGTGCGCCCAAAAATGGCCTTTTTTGGTCCGTGTTGGGCTATTTTTGGGCTGTTTTTGCATACTGCGGTGACCGCAGTGAGCGGTGTGAAACATTAGCCATCTCAACACCACGAAACCCCGGGTGGTACGCAGGTGGATGGGGCTTTTAGGGGTTAACAGGGGACGATGTTGCCTGCATTGCCGCGTTTCATTTTTGGGCATTTTGCTGCCATCGTCGCTTCGCTCACGCGGCCAAAAATGGCGGTTTGATTTTGGCACTATTTTGGGCAAAAATTTTGAGCTTTGGGCTGTTTTTCATTCTACGGCGACCGCGGTGAGCGGCCCAAAACGTCAGCCATCTCAGCACATTGGAACCCCCCGGGTGACACAGGGCTAGATGGGGCTTTTGGATGACAGGGATGGTGCTGCCCGCCCCTTTGCTCATTTGTCGCAAATTGTCCGCCATTTGTCGCCGCACTGTGGCTTGGGGCTTTCAAAATGCAGGATGGTGGCCACCGCAAACTGCGCTCATTTTATGCCAAAAATGGCCTGTTTTGGCCCAATTTGGGTTGTTTTTGCATGCTGCGGCGACCGCGGTGAGCGACATGAAACGTCAGCCATCTCAGCACCTTGGAACCCCCCGGGTGGCATAGGGCTGGATGGGGCTTTCGGTGCATTCGAGGGATCGTCTTTGCCGCTATTTGCTTTACTCGCTATCCAATGCTTGTCGCTCGCTCGTGCGGCCAAAATGGCCTGTTTTGGCCCATTTTGGGCTATTTTTTGGCTATTTTTTTATTTGTTTGCGTGACCGCGTGAGAGCGCGAACGTCACCATCTTAGCACCTCGAATTTCCGAGGCAAAAATGGCTGGATGGGGCTTTCGGTTAATAGGGACGGTGCTGCCCGCCGCTTCGCTCGCTGTCCACCACTCGTCGCTCGCTCGCGCGGCCAAAAATGGCCCATTTTGGCCCGTTTTGAGCTGTTTTTTGGGCTATTTTTTGTACTGCAGCGACCGCGGTGATCGGCACTAAACGCCGCATCATCTCAAAGACGTTGGAACCCCGGTGGCATGTGGTGGATGGGGCTTTTGGTTAATAGGACGGCGTCACCATTGCCACTTCGCTCGCTGTCCGCCGCTCGTCGCTCACTCGCGCAGCCAAAAATGGCCCGTTTTGAGCTATTTTTTGGCTGTTTTTGCGTACTACGATGACCGTGGTGATCGGCACAAAACGTCAGCCATCTCAGCACCCTGGAACCCCCCGGGTGGCACAAGGCTGGATGGGGCTTTTGATGAACAGGGACGGTGCTACTCGTCGCTTCGCTCGCTGTCCACCGCTCGTCGCTCGCTTGCGTGGCAAAAAATGGCCTGTTTTGGCCCATTTTGTGCTATTTTTGGTCTATTTTTGCGTGTTGTGGTGACTGCATTGAGCGGCGCAAAACGTCAACCATATCAGTACCCTGGAACCCCCCGGGTGGCACAGGGCTGGATGGGGCTTTCAAATGACAGGGATGGTGCTGCCCACCGCTTCGCTCGCTCTCCGCCACTCGTCGCTCGCTGTCCGCCGCTCGTCGCTCATTTGCGCGGCCAAAAATGGCCTATTTTGGCCCGTTTTGGGCTGTTTTTGGGCTGTTTTCGCGTGCTGCGGCGACCGCGGTGAGCGGCGCGAAACGTCAGCCATCTCAGCACCCTGGAACCCCCCGGGTGGCATAGGGCTGGATGGAGCTTTCGGTGAACAGGGACAGTGCTACCCGCCGCTTCGCTCGCTGTCCACCGCTCGTCGCTCGCTTACACGACCAAAAATGGCTTGTTTTGGCCCATTTTGTGCTGTTTTTAGGCTGTTTTTGCGTGCTGCAGTGACTGCGATGAGCGACGTGAAACGTCAGCCATCTCAGCACCCTGGAACCCCCCAGGTGGCACAGGGCTAGATGGGGCTTTCGGTTTGCCAGGGAGGCGGTGCTACCATTGCTACCCGGCGCGCTTCACCCTGGCCCACCGCGTCGCTCACTCGTGCGGCCAATATGGCCTATTTTGGCCTTTTATTGGGCTGTTTTTGGGCTATTTTTGCGTGCTGCGGTGACGGCGTTGAGCGGTGCGAACGTCACCATCTCGGAGACCTCGAACCCCCGGTGGCAGGGCTAGATGGGGCTTTTTGCTAACAAGGACGGTGCCGCGTGCTTGCCGTCGCTTTTTGCTCGTTGTCCACCGACGCGCCGTTTTTCACGCGCCAAAATGGCTTGTTTGGCCCGTTTTAGGCTGTTTTTGGGTTTTTTTGTGTGCTACGGCGACCACGATGAGCGGCGTGAAACGTCAACCATCTCAGCACCATGAAACCCCCCGGGTGGCACAGGGCTGGATGGGGCTTTCGGTTAATAGTGACGGTGCTGCCCGTCGCTTCGCTCACATCCACCGCTCGTCGCTCGCTCACGCGGCCAAAAATGGCCTGTTTTGGCCCGTTTTGTGCTTTTTTGGCTATTTTTCGTGCTGCGGTGACCACGGTGAGCGGCTCGAAATGTCAGTCATTTCAGTACCCTGGAACCCCCCGGGTGGCATAGGGCTGAATGGGGCTTTCAGATGACAGGGCGTTTTAGGCTTTGCCCGCCGCTCTCGCCGCCGCCGTCGCTCATTGCGTCCGCCGCGTCGCTCACTCGCGTAGCCAAAAATGGCCTGTTTTGGCCCGTTTTGGGCTATTTTTGCGTGCTACGGTGATCGCGGTGATCGACACGAAACGTTAGCCATCTCAACACCCTGGAACCCCCCGGGTGGCACAGGGCTGGATGGGGCTTTCAGTTAACAGGGACGGTGCTGCCCGTCGCTTCGATCGCTATCCACTGCTCGTCGCTCGCTCGCGCGACCAAAAATGGCCTGTTTTTGCCCGTTTTGGGCTATTTTTGGGCTATTTTTGTGTGCTGCAGCAACCGCGGTGAGCGGCGCAAAACGTCAGCCATCTTAGCACCCTAGAACCCCCCGGGTGGCACAGGGCTAGATGTGGCTTTCAGTTAACATGGACGGTGCTGCCCGCTGCTTCAGTCGTTGTCCACCGCTCGTCGCTCGCTTGCGCAGCCAAAAATGGCCTGTTTTGGACCATTTGGGTTGTTTTTGGGCTATTTTTGCGTGTTGCTATGACCGCGGTGAGCGGCGCGAAACGTCAGCCATCTCTGCACCCCGGAACACCCCGGGTGGCACAGGGTTGGATGTGGCTTTCGGATAATAGGGACGGTGCTGCTCGCCGCTTCTCTCGCTGTCCACCGCTCATCGTTCGCTCGTGCGGCCAAAAATGGCCTTTTTTAGCCCGTTTTGGGCTATTTTTGCATGCTGTGGCAACCGCAATGAGCGGCGCGAAACGTCAGCCATCTCAGCACCCTGGATCCCCCCGGGTGGCACACAGCTGGATGGGGCTTTCGGTTAACAGGGTCGGTGTTGCCCGCCGCTTCGCTCTTTGTCCACCGCTCGTCGCTCGCTCGCGCGACCAAAATGGTCGGTTTTGGCTCGTTTTAGGCTGTTTTTGGGCTGTTTTTGCTTGCTGCGGCGATCGCGATGAGCGGCGTGAAACGTCAGCCATCTTAGCACCCTGGAACCCCCCAGGTGGCACAGGATTGGATGGGGCTTTCGGTTAACAGCGCCAAAATGGGATGGTTTGGGCCGCCGAAACGCCACCATTCAGCACATGGAACCCCGGGTGGCAGGGTGGCTAGATCCACCGCCGTCGCTCGTCGTCGCCGCCGCGCGCCAAAATGGCCTGTTTTGACCCGTTTTGGGCTATTTTTGCATGCTGCGGTGACCGCGTTAAGCGACGCTATTTTTGGGCTATGGCTTTGCGTTCGCGTCAGCCATCTCAGCACCCTGGAACCCCCAGAGTGGCATAGGGCTGGATGGTGCTTTCGGATAACAGGGACGGTGCTGCCCACCGCTTCACTCGCAGTCCACTGCTCGTCGTTCGCTTATGCAGCCAAAAATGGCCTGTTTTGGCCCATTTTGGGCTATTTTTGGGCTATTTTTGCGTGCTGCGGCGATCGCGGTGAGCAA
Organism: Musa beccarii; assembly: GCA_024322285.1. Classification (NCBI taxonomy): domain Eukaryota; kingdom Viridiplantae; phylum Streptophyta; class Magnoliopsida; order Zingiberales; family Musaceae; genus Musa; species Musa beccarii. The sequence continues at coordinate 21,365,581 of CM044396.1, forward strand.
CGCGAAACGTCAGCCATCTTAGCACCCTGGAACCCCCCGGGTGGCACAGGGTTGGATGGGGCTCTCGGTTAATAGGGACGGTGCTGTCCGCCGCTTCGCTCGCTGTCCGCCGCTCGTCGCTCGCTCGCACGGCCATAAATGGCTCATTTTGGCCCGTTTTGAGCTATTTTTTGGGCTATTTTTCATGCTGCGGGGACCATGGTGAGCGGCCCGAAACATCAGCCATATCAGTACCGTGGAACCCCCGGGTGGCATAGGAACCCCCGTAGAGTGGCATAGGTGGGATGGGGCTTTCGGATGACAGGACGGTCTTTGCTCGCCGCTTCGCTCGCTCCGCTTCGCTCGCGCCGCCGCTGTCGCTGTCATTGCTCGTCACTCATTCATTTGCATCACGCACATAGCTAGAATTGCCTAAGTGGTGAGGCACCCTTGTGACAAGCCACTGACTTAGCTGAAGTTGCCTAAGTCAAGAATCGCCTTTGCACCCACTTCGATCAAACTTAGCTTGGATTGCCTAAGTCTTGAGGGGCCCTTTCGACATACGCGTCCACAAAGGGTCAGCCGAACTGCAATATCGTGCAGGTCCCATAGGACCTGTAAAAAGAGAAGTTGATTAGTCTTGAGACGAGCGGTGGACAAGTCTCGACGTCTTGTGAAGAGGGAAGCTTTACAAGCAATTGAGCGAGTACTTGGAGTGCAAGAAAGCAGAGAAAGAGAGGAGGAAAACAATGACTTTAGAAGGGTGAATGAGTTGCTGCAAGTCCGCAAACAACTACTCCCCAAGTGCCAGGCGCGAAGGCAAGTTTCCGTCAAGTTGACGTGCAAACTTGTGAAAGTGTTCAACGCCCAACAATATACCGAAGCCCCATCCAACCCTGTGCCACCCAGGGGGTTCCAGGGTGCTGAGATGGTTGACATTTCATGCGTGGCTATAGGCTATAGAAATCAGCCCACGGCACATGAAAACGGAGCCATTTTGGGGTTTTCAGGCAGATGCCACGAGCGATCATTCTATTGTGCTACAGCTGCTATTTCTTACATTTTTACAAGGAAAAACACACCAAAACATAGCAAAAGAGGCTGCCAAGGATATGTACATGCATGGACAAGCGAAGAACAGAACGTTGAATGAAGTTGCTGCTAGTGTGCGACGACCGTTCGTGACATTCTCACCCACTCCCCCACTTAAGCTATCGACGCCCCCGTTGACACTCTTTGGTAGGCTTTGATGGCTGTTTCTTCATGTCGGAGGGTATCTTCTGGCTCCCAACTGGCTTCGGTTCTGGGAAGCTTCCGCCACTTCACCAAGTATTCAATCTGCTCAGCTCCATTGTGTAGCTTTATCTTGTGATCCACAAAAATGGTCTCAACTCGCTTCTCATAGGAGGCTCTGGTGGGAGGTTGTCGAGTTGAAATGCCTCGGGAAGTATCTTGCGGATCGGAGTGGTAGGCTTTCAAGTTGCTGGCATGAAAAACATTATGAATCTTGTGCCACGCCGACAGTTGCAACTTGTAGGAGACATTACCCACCCTACTGATAATTGGGAAGGTGTTAGAACCCTCCGCGGATTCTAAGCTTGGGGTTGATCTCTATAGGGGATCGGCCTCCTTAGAACTCTATAGAGGTTCCTTCCTCCAAGTTTCTACTCAAAGGCTACTAAAAGATTGATCTCTTCATTGATTAAAAGAGGAAGAATACATGGCTATTTATATGGCTTCTAAGCCTCAACTCCTAATAGGACTCTTACTCAAGACTCCTACTTCTAACCAACTTCTAATTAGGACTCCTTCTCTAGTAGGATTCCTAATTCTAATATGACTTTTTCCCTAATAGGACTTCTACTTCTAATAGGACTCTTTTCCTAATATGACTCCTACTTCTAATAGGACTCTTTTCCTAATAGAACTCCTACTTCTAATAGGACTCTTTCTCTAATAGGACCCCTTTTCTAATAAGCAACCTAACCCTAACCTAGCCGGCCTCTTCACCTCTTTAATAGGGGTCGGCTAGATAGGATTTACATGAATGCCCTTATCAATGAAACTAAATTAGGACTCTCATAGCTAGAGTCCTAACAGACCCGCCCTCTTCAAATTAGCCTTGTCCTCGAGGCTGACGTTCCATGAATTCTGAGAATTTGATCTTCAAGTCGTCGTAGTTCTCCCAAGTGGCATCTTCTGTTGGTAGGTTTGCTCACTGTATTAACACTTCAGTAGCAGGTCGTCGTCGTCGAGTCACGATTCGTCGATCAATAATGGCACTTGGTTGGGTCTGGAGCTCTCCTTGGGTAGTTATATTTGGTAGATGGCTTTGGGCTGTCTCGTGTTGTCCCAACTTAAGCTTCAAACACGATACATGGAAGACTAGATGGATTCGGGAGCTGGCGGGTAAGTCCAATCTGTATGCTACTGCTCCGATGCACTCCAAAATCTAGTATGGTCCATAGAACCGAGGTGAAAGCTTCATAGACGCTCTGGTTTGGATTGATGTTTGCTTGTATAGCTGGAGCCTTAGGAAGACCCAATCTCCTACTGAAAATTCTCTTTCACCTTTGTGTTGATCATATTGCTGTTTCATCCTTGCTTGTGCTGCAGTGAGATTATCTTTTAGCAACTTCAGCATTTTGTCTCTATCTTGTAGTTCCCTGTCTACTTGTTCTACTTTAGAGGTGCCCAACACATATTTTGGAATTACAGGGAGGGGTCGGCCATACATAGCCTCATAGGGAGTACATTTTGTGGAGGAATGATAAGTTGTATTATACCACCACTCGGCCCAGGGAAGCCACTTTGTCCATTCTTTTGGTCAGTCACTAGTGAAGCATCTAAGGTATGTCTCCAAACACCTGTTCACCACTTCAGTTTGGCCGTCAGTTTGTGGGTGATATGCCGTACTCATCTTTAATTTAGTGCCTTGCATCTAGAATAACTCTATCCAAAATTTGCTCGTGAAGACCCTATCACGATCACTTACAATAGATCTTGGCATCCTATGTAATTTTACAATATTCTCCATAAAGATTCGAGCAATACTAGAAGCAGTGTAGGGATTACGGATTACACAAAAGTGAGCATACTTTGTAAGACGATCAACCATGACAAAAATTATACCTTTTCCTTGTGATGAGGGAAGCCTTTCGATAAATCCATTGATATATCGGTCCATATTGATTCTGGAATGGGTAGAGGCTGTAACTTTCCGGGACTTGCCAGTATCTCACCTTTGTGTCGTTGACATATATCACATTGTGCTACAAATTCAGCAATAATATTTTTCATCCTTCTCCAATAAAAATTTTGCTTAATTCTTTTATAGGTTCTAAGGAACCCGGAGTGCCTGGCCGTAGGTGTAGAATGCATCTCTTGAAGGATGGTCTTTATGCAAGTAGAATTTAGCACAAGCACAATGCGTCCTTTATATCGCAAGTCCTTTGAGTCCCAACTGTAATGAGCCATAGAGCTTGGTGCTTCCTTTAATTTTTTATGATTTTACTCATTTCCAGATTATCTTGCCATTCCCTCCTAATATCCTCAAGGAAGTCACTGGTTGGAAGTGAAATAGTCAAAAATTCAGCTTGCTCGGGTAGCCGTGAAAGCGCATCTGCAACAACATTATCTTTCCCCTTTTTGTAAGTTATTTCATAATCATATCCAAGAAGCTTTATTACCCATTTTTGCTACTCAAGTTGTACCAAAAAGCCGTTGCATGCTTTGTACAAAACTTTCTCCATTCGTTGTGTGCAAATTGTCATTACGTCGCCCCCACGTTTCCCGTACAGTATTACCTGTTTCCTCTTGCTGTAAAATTTCATAATTAATTTCAAAAAATTCCAGGAAACATCACCTAATGTCATCAACTATTCGATGCCAAGCACGGACTCATAATCATCGAGAGAGAGGAGGAAAAAATCTGCAATTAGCTCTTGGTCCTGCAGCAATAGTTTCACCCATGGGTACTTACGATCACACTTCAAAATTCATCCATCTGGGACTTTAACATCGAACCTACTGCAATTCTCAATAGGTAAGGCTATCTGGACAGCAACTTTTCTGTTCATAAAATTATTAGTGCTCCCAGTGTCAATAAGAATGGTGATTGGTTGTTACTTCAGAAATCCTCCCACTTTCATTGTTTGCGGGTTCGCGTAACCTGCAAGGGCATGCATCATAATATCAATTGGCTGCTGCTCTTCATCCGTGACCTCTTCCTCATGCTCCTAGACCTCCTCCTCCATGTCTTCAAGAGGTTCAATCAATAGGAGGCGGCCCCTTTTGCAGCGATGATCGCGGTTCCACGGCTTGTCGCAATGCCAACAAAGACCCTTTGCTGATCGGTCACGTAGTTATTCTCTTGTCAATTTTTTGGGCAGTGAAGGATGGCTGGGAGCAGAAGGGGGTTTATATATTGAGGTTCTAGGAGTGGTTCTCATCCTCCGAGCATCTTGGTTGAGTCATTCTTCTTGTATTCGGGCAAAAGAAATCACAGCCATCACGGTACGGGGCTGTCGCACCTTAACTTCCCCTTTTATCTTTGGCTTGAGTCCTTCGATAAATGTTCCTAACAATTGATCCAATCATGAGCAAGGTAGGATAGCTTCTCAAACCTGGTTTGGTACTCTTGAATCGTAGAGGTTTGTCGAATCTTTACGAGTTGACCGTCGATATTTTCATACTCTGTAGGTTCGAAACGGTTCAGTAGTGCATTCTTAAATTGATTCCATGTCGAAGCCCCATGATTATATTCCAGCTAATTGTACCATTGAATATCATCTCCTTCAAGGTGGATGACAGCAATCTCCACCATAGCATTATCCGACGTTCGGTAGTAGCGAAAGTAATGTTCTGCGCGCGAAATCTACCCCGCTGGGTCTCCTTCTTCCCATCGTGGGAAGTCCACCCTCATGCGTGGTTGAAGCATGTCCAAGGGCTGTCCCTCCTTCTCTGGGGTCCTTTCTAAATTCTCTCCTTGCTGTAGTTTGGTTGGACTCGATGGTTGTCCAATTCTGAATTCTGCAAACAAAGCGCGCAATTTGTCTTCCAAGCGTGATTCAAGCCGTGATTCAATCCGAGATTCCCATGCTTTAAATTTGGCATCAATTGGATCTTGAGAAGATATAGCATATGTCTATAGATCAGAGATGCCCTTGTCTTTTTTCTGTTGATGGGTTAATGGCATGGGGTGGTGGAAGGTTCGGACAATAGATCGGTGATTGAAGGGTTCAACTGTAATGGTTTACTGTTTTGGGCTGTAGTTTTTGATGCTATTAGGGTTATGAAACTAGGTTATGATTGCTGCGTCTTGAAGCTAGAGGGATGCCCTAAAGATGTCTTGGCTTGTGGCAGCAAGGTGGCTAGGGTTTGGTAGGTTACGGAGAAGAAAAAAGGACAAAGGTGCAATACCAGATTTTTCGCCGAAAAAATTCCAGCAATAAAGATGTAATTTTTTCCAGAAATTTTCAAAAGAGATTCAAGTAAAACTCAAAGGGGATCTACTGATAAGGAAGAGGTAATACTGTAAAAAATTTCGTAGGAAGAAACGACAGTAAGAGGTTTGGCAAAATTGAGAATCACGGAGAGGTATTATAGCAGATTTTTACGTCTAAAGTGCAGTAAATTGGACGTAAAAGATAATTGGTTTATATTGAGAATTTTTCGACAAAACCAAAGGAAAAACCACTGATAGGAAGTGTCAAAGCCACCGTAAAACTTTCATAGAGATTTGGATAGAAAAAATACAGTAGCAAGATCAAAAAGGCAGTGCTATGCGGCTGAAATTCTGTAGTGCGACTTTCATTATAGAGATGAAAACTTTGCGATGAAAAGTTTATGCAGCAATATAGGAACGAATATTTTGGATTTTTTGAATAAGGATAACTAAATTACAGCAGCAGTAAGGTAGATAACCAGAACCTATTGCAATTTACGGGAAGATCAAAGGATGATCTACGGTGGTGGAGATGACGGCGGAATTCAGCGATGATCTTCTAAGCAATTGTGGGAATTGCTTTGCGAGGTTGTGGAGGGCTGGTGGATGGCTATGGAAGGGCAGCGAGACACCAAAAATGCTGCTCTGATACCAAGTGTTAGAACCCTCTGCGGATTCTAAGCTTGGGGTTTATCTCTATAGGGGATCGGCCTCCTTGGAACTCTATAGGAGTTCCTTCCTCCAAGTTGCTACTCAAAGACTACTAAAAGATTGATCTCTTCATTGATTAAAAAAGGATGAATACATGGCTATTTATAGGGCTTTGATAGAACCCCAGCGGAATTCTATGGAGATTGATCTTTGAGGGGGATCAACCCTTGGAACGCTATAGGGGTTCCACCCTCCAAGTAGCCTGGTGGCTGCAATTGTAGATTGATCTTTCTTATTCCAAAGAGGTGGAGGCTACAAGCTTATATAGAGCTCCAAACCCTAGCCGTAGGGGCTGCTTCCTAAGTGAACTATCCAATTTGCCCTCAACCTTAGCGGGCCGGCCCAGTAACAAGGGGGCGGCGGCTAAGAAGCCCAAAGACCCAAATATAAACCCTAGCCTCTCTTCTTTATAGGATAGAGGCGGCTAGGTGGGGTTTATTACATTCTCATAGGGTTTTTATTAGCTGCTACATGGTTGAGTAGGACTTTACCCTGCTAGGGTCCTATCAAGCCCGCCCTCTTCAAATCAGCCTTGTCCTCAAGGCTGGGGTTCCATGAACTCAGGGAACCGGGACTTCAGCTCCTCATATGATTCCCATGTGGCATCTTCGAGTGGTAAATTAGTCCAATGTACTAGTACTTCAGTAGAAGGACATCGACAATGCATCATGACTCTGGGGTCGAGGATGGCTTGTGGTTGGGCTTGAATATTTCCATCATCAGTGGTGTTGGGCAGTTGGATCTGGGGTGTCTCGTGTTCTCCCAACTTGGGCTTCAAGCATGACACGTGGAAGACAGGGTGAATTTTGGCATCTTTAGGTAATTTAAGTCTGTACGCCACAGCTCCAATACGCTCTATGATCTGATAGGGCCCATAAAAACATGGAGATAACTTCATGGAGGCTCGTGTGTTGATGGATAGTTGCTTGTATGGTTGTAGGCGAAGATAAACCCAATCTCCTACAAAAAATTCTCTTTCACTTCTTCGTGTGTCAACTTACTGCTTCATTCTACCTTGAGCGGTAGAGAGATTATCCTTTAGTAGCGGTAGGAGTTTGTCCCTGTCAATTAAATCTTAGTCGACCTGATCTACCTTAGCTGAGCTAATTACATACTTTGGAATCACAGGGGCCGGCCGACCATATAATGCTTCATATGGGGTACATTTTGTAGATGAATGATATGTAGTATTATACCACCATTCGGCCCAGGGGAGCCATTTCGTCCACTCCTTTGGTCGATCACTAGCGAAACACCGAAGGTATGTCTCTAAACATCTGTTCACCACTTCTGTTTGGCCGTCAGTTTGTGGATGATATGCAGTGCTCATCTTGAGTTTGGTGCCCTGTAACTAAAATAACTCGGTCCAAAATTTAATAGTGAAGACCCTGTCACGATCACTTACGATGGACCTTGGCATCTCATGTAGTTTGACAATATTTTCTATGAAAATCTGAGCAATACTAATAGTAGTGTAGGGATTTTGCACAGCACAAAAATGAGCATATTTCGTAAGTCGATCAACCACCACAAGGATTGTGCTTTTACCTTTGGAAGGTGACAGCCCTTCGATGAAGTCCATGGAGATGTCAGTCCACACCGAGTCTGGTATGGGTAGTGGTTGTAGTTTCCCTGGACTCACCACTGTTTCACCTTTTTGCTGTTGACATACATCACATTATGCTACGTATTCAGAAATAATTTTTTTCATCCCTTTCCAATAAAAGTTTTACTTCACTCTTTTGTAGGTTCTTAGAAATCCGGAGTGCCCTGCTAAAGGTGTGGAGTGCATTTCATGCAGAATGACTTTGATGCAAGAGGAGTTTGGTATAAGCACAATACGACCTTTATAGCGTAGATCCCTCGAATCCCAAGTATAGTGAGCTATTGCGCTTGGATCCTCCTCCAATTTTTTGATGATGTTGCTGGTTTCTGGATCCTTCTTCCATTCCTCCCCCTCTGGTTGCTGCTGGAGATGCATAAGAAAGCCACCATTTATCTTGTGTAAAACTTTCTCCATTCGTTGGGTTGAAATGGTGGTTACGTTGCTTCTGCGCTTCCCGCGTAGGGTGACCTGTTTACCTTTGCAATAGAATTTCATAATCAATTTGGAAAAGTTCCAAGAGACATCACCTAGTGTCATCAGCCATTCTATACCTAGCACAACCTCATAATCATCAATTGGTAGGAGGAAGAAATCGGCAATAATTTCATGGCCCTGCAGTAATAGTTTCACCTGTGGGCATCTTTGGTCGCATTTTAGGATTCGGCCGTCGACAACCTTTACGTCGAACTTGCTGCAACCTTCGATATAGAGCGCCATCTAAGTAGCAACCTTACTATTTAGAAAATTATTAGTACTGCCTGTATCGATGAGAACGGTGATTGGTTGTTGTTTGAGTAGGCCTCCAACTTTCATTGTTCGCGGATTTGAGTATCCGGCTAGCGCATATACCATAAAGTCGGTTGATTGTGACTCTTCTTCCACATCTTCATCCTCATATTCATGACTCTCTTCTGGCTGTTCACTGATCTCTTCTTCCACTGGTTCAATCACAAGAAGTCTCCCTTTTTTACAGTGATGCTCGTGGCTCCACGGCTCGTCACAATGCCAACATAACCCCTTGGCAGATTGGTCTCGAAGCTCTTCTCTTATCAACCTTTTTCGTGCAGGAGCTCGACTGATAGTAGGGGGGGCTGAGGGATTCGATATTGCTGGTTGGGGAATGACCCTAGTCCTTCGGGCTTCGTGGTTCAATCGCTCCTCCTGAAGTCATGCGAAAGAGATGGCTGCCATAAGCGTGTACGGTTGTCGTGCTTTAACTTCTCCCCGGATCTCCGGCTTCAAGCCCTCAATAAATGTCCCCAATAACTGTTTTTCAGACCAATCATGAGTTTGATTAGATAACCTTTCAAATCTGGTTTGATACTCCTGGATGGTGGAGGTTTGTCGGATCTTTGCTAGTTGTCCATTGATGTTCTCGTAATCGGTTGGTCCGAAGTGGATCAGCAGTCCTTCTTTGAATTTTCGCCATGAGAGGACTCCATGAGTGTGTTCAAACCAATCAAACCATTGTATGGCATCCCCTTCAAGATGTATAGCTGTAATTTCTACCATAGATGCATCCACGGTTTTGTGATACCGAAAATATCGCTTCGAGCGTGAGATCCAACCAATCAGGTCTCCTTCTTCCCATCTAGGGAAGTCCACCCTCATGCGTGGATAGTAGGGATCGGTCATAGAGCCTCCCTTCTCTTGGGAGTCATCTCTTCGGTCAGAGCTCTCTCCTTGATGAGATTTCTTTGGGCTCGGTGTTCGACCCAAACTTAGTTTGGCAAAGAGAGCCCGAATCTTATCCTCCATTCGCGTCTCGAAGGCTTCAAATTTAGCATTTATCACCTCCTCGGATGCCATAGTATATGCCTCCAGATCTGTAATATTAAGATCTCCCTTTTGTTGCCAGGTTAAAGGCATGAATTGTTTGAGGGAAGTGGTGGCCGAAAGGGTGTATGGATCGGTGGATGTAGGCTGCGGTTTAGGCTTGTTTTATGGCTGTTTTAGGTGCTGTTTGGGGCTGTGATTTGATGGAGTTTTGGGCTGAGATGGTAGTGGATAAAGGTTAGGGAAGAGGGTTTTAGATCTGTGGTAGATCGCAGCAAAGATTTGACAAAAATCAGTGGCAATTGCTGCCTATGTGCGCTGCCTCGTAAGAGCAGAATTATCGTAGAAGAAATAGCGATTTCTCGACGAAATTTCCAGCGAAAACTCAGGGATTTGAGGAGGGGGTTTGATGGTAGAATCTTAGTTTAGATAGCAACAAGGATAACAAATTGGATCAAGAAATTTTGGCAGCAAAGCAGTAAAGAAATCGGTGCAAGTTGCGATAGCAGAATTCTCATCGAAAAATTTCAGCAGTTTGCGACGAGAGATTGCAGCAACACACGATTTTTTTTTTTGATGAATTCCACAATAGATCAATCATGGATGGGAGCCAAGATGATCTATGAGGTGCATAAAAAATTTCGTTCAAAAAAGATAATAATTAGATCGGTTAAAGGCAGCAACACGCGACTGAAATTTTCTGCAGCGATCCTTCGTTCGCAAAAATGGTAACTTTTGCGACGCAAGGAATTCGCAGGCAAGGGATTGATAGAGAAACTTCTTTTTGATATTTTAGATGAAAACTTACAACAGCAAAAGATATTGGTGGTAGAAAAATACCAGATCTCTGATGCAATTAGAGGTGGCGACTATAGATTGATTTGATCTACGTCAAGAGATGACGGTGGAGATGACGACATCAAGAGCAATTGTGGGAATTGCTTAGCTAATGGTGGGCGGCAGGGATGGCAGTAAAAGCAGCAAGATCACTGCTCTGATACCAAATGATAGAACCCCAGAGGAATTCTATGGAGATTGATCTTTGAGGGGGATCAACCCTTGGAACGCTATAGGGGTTCCACCCTCCAAGTAGCCTGGTGGCTGCAATTGTAGATTGATCTTTCTTATTCCAAAGAGGTGGAGGCTACAAGCTTATATAGAGCTCCAAACCCTAGCCGTAGGGGCTGCTTCCTAAGTGAACTACCCAATTTGCCCTCAACCTTAGCGGGCCGGCCCAGTAACAAGGGGGCAGCGGCTAAGAAGCCTAAAGACCCAAATATAAACCCTAGCCTCTCTTCTTTATAGGATAGAGGCAGCTAGGTGGGGTTTATTACATTCTCACAGGGTTTTTATTAGCTGCTACATGGTTGAGTAGGACCTTACCCTGCTAGGGTCCTATCAGGCTTCTAAGCCCCAACTCCTAATAGGACTCTTACTCAAGACTCCTGCTTCTAACCAACTTCTAATTAGGACTCCTTCTCTAGTAGGATTCCTAATTCTAATATGACTTTTTCCCTAATAGGACTTCTACTTCTAATAGGACTCCTACTTCTAATAGGACTCTTTTCCTAATAGGACTCCTACTTCTAATAGGACTCTTTTCCTAATAGAACTCCTATTTCTAATAGGACTCTTTCTCTAATAGAACCCATTTTCTAAGAAGCAACCTAACCCTAACCTAGCCGGCCTCTTTACCTCTTTAATAGGGGTCGGCTAGATAGGATTTACATGAATGCCCTTACCAATGAAACTAAATTAGGACTCTCATAGCTAGAGTCCTAACAGAAGGGGCCATCATACTTGCGCACCAATCCTTTGTGCACCTTGTTTCTAAAGAATTAGAGTGATGCTGGTTGGAGCTTCACCAGCACCAAATCACCGACTTTGTATTCTTGTGGTCGCCTTCCCAAGTTTGTCCACTTCTTCATCTTTCTGGCCGCCTTCTCCAAGTAGGACCACGCAATATCTGCATTTCGATGCCATTCTTTGGCCAAGTGATACGCGGACGGACTACTCCCTGTATACCCAATAGCCAAAGTGTGAGGAGTCGACGGCTGTTGTCCTGTGATGATCTCAAAGGGGCTCTTATTGGATGCAGAGCTCCGCTGCAGGTTGTAAGAGAATTAGGCTATGTCCAATAGCTTCACCCAATCTCATTGGTTGGCACTCACGTAGTGCTGAAGATACTGCTCTAGGAGTGAGTTTATTCTCTCAGTTTGGTCATCCGTTTGGGGGTGGAGGCTTGTGGAGAAGTATAGCTTTGACCCCAATAATTTGAATAGCTCGGTCCAGAACCATCCCAGAAACCGAGCATCTCGATCACTTATGATATTGTGCGGGACCCCCCAATACTTCACCACATTCTTCATTATTAGCTTTGCCGCTTCCTCTGCGGAACAGTGTAGGGGTGCAGCAATGAAGGTTGCATACTTTGAAAATTGGTCAACCACAATAAGTATCGATCCGAGTCCCCCTACTGCTGGTAAGCTTGATATGAAGTCCAGAGAAATTCTCTCCCATGACCTTTTTGGTATAGGCAACGGTTCTAAAAGTCCCACCGGCTTCCACTGCTCCACCTTATCTTGTTGATAAGTTAGGCACGTTCAAACATATTCCTTCACATTTGTCCCCATCTTCAGCCAATAGAAGGCCCTCTCCACGAGAGCCAATGTTCGGTGAATGCCCGGATGTCCTGCCCAAAGGGAATCGTGACACTCCTTCAAGAGTTCACGCCTCAAATTGTCCACTCGAGGGACATAAACTCTATTCCCTTTGGTGTAGACGAGTCCCTCCTGGACCCAAAATCGTCATGCCTTGCCTTCTTGGATTAGTTGCATCAAGGTTACTTCTTGAGGATCACTATACAGTCCATCCTTGATTCGGGAGAGGTAGTTGGAGTGCAACTGACTTGCTTGGCTTCTGCTCTCCAGTTGCATAGCATTTACGACCTCCACTTTCTGACTCAATACATTGGCTACGACATTTGCTTTGCCGGGCTTGTACTCCATTGCCATGTCAAATTCTGCTAGGAAGTCCTGCCATCATGCCTACTTTGGAGAGAGTTTCTTTTGAGTCTGGAAGTAACTCAAAGCGATGTTGTCTGTCCTCGGCACAAATCGCGATCCAAGAAGGTAGTGTCGCCACACTCATAAACAGTGGATACTACTGTCATCTCCTTCTCATGCACTGGATATCGTCGCTCGGTGTCGTTGAGCTTGCGGCTTTCATAGGCCACTGGGTGGCCCTCCTGTATGAGTACTCTCCCAATAGCAAAGTCAGAAGCATCTGTATGGACTTCAAAAGGCTTCCTATAGTCTGGCAATTTGAGCACCGGTTCTTTCAAGACGGTAGCCCTTAGGTCTTGGAATGCCACTTCACATTTGTCGGACCATCTCCAAGGCTGCTCCTTTTTCAGCAACTCCGTCAATGGAGTTGCATACTTCGAATACCCCATTATGAAGCGCCGATAGTAGTTCACAAAACCAAGGAAGGATCTTAGCTCTGGTACCTTCCTTGGAGTACTCCATTCCGCCACGGCTTGCACCTTTAACTTGTCCATTCGAATGGACCCATTGTCGATTTGATGCCCCAAGAATAAGATTTCCGTCTGAGCAAAGTAGTACTTCTCTCTTTTCACGAACAAAGTATTCTCCCTGAGAACTTTGAAAATTGTTCGAAGGTGCTCAATATGCTCCTCAAGTGTTCGGCTGTAGACGATGATATCGTCCAAGTAGATGACCACAAACTTGTCCAAATACTCCTTGAAAAGCTGATTCATAAGAGTGCAGAATGTGGCTGGAGCATTGGTTAAGCCAAAAGGCATCACCAAGAACTCAAACGCTCTATACCTGGTCACACAGGTAGTCTTCACTTTATCACCTTTAGCAATCCGCACCTGCCAATACCCCGACCGAAGGTCGAGTTTGGAGAAATACTTTGCTTTGTCCAGTTGGTCGAACAAGTCTACAATAAGCGGGATGGGATATTTGTTCTTCACGGTCACCTTGTTAAGGGCTCGATAATCGACGCATAGTCGGAGACTCCCATCCTGTTTCTTTTGGAAGAGAATTGGAGCTCCGAATGGTGCTTTAGAACTACGGATGAGACCACCACTTAGCAGTTCATCTAACTGCTTTCTGAGCTCTGCCAACTCAGGATGGGGCATGCGGTATGGTGGTCTCGCTGGAGGCTTCACTCCTGGCTCCAGCTCAATAAGATGATCCATGCCTCTGCGTGGGGGTAGAGTTTTTGGCAACTCAAGTGGCATGACATCTGCGAACTCCTTTAGAACATTTGCCACCGTAGCAGGTTCTTTAAGGGCCTCCCCATCGAGTGTTTCCAGCTTCATCGCAGTCACAAAGGTTAACTCTCCTTTGCGTACACCCTTCTTCAATTGCAACGCCGATGGTTGTTGGGGATCCTGGGTTCCTCTTCGAGAGACGGAAACCATACAGGGGTTGTCACCTCCTATCAGACATATGGAGTCTAGGAACGACATCGGCACCAACTTTGCTGCATGCATGAACTCCATCCCAAGAATCACTTGGAAGTCATCCAATGGCACTGCCATCATATTTGTGTGCCCGCTCCATGATCCGATCTTGATGGAGACTCCCTTTGCAAGCTCAGAGATTCGTTTGGCCTCCGAGTTGACCGCTTTCATCTAACTTGGGTTCTTCTCCAAGATTAGTCCAAGCCGCTTTGCTTCTCGATTAGCAATGAAGTTGTGAGTAGCACCTGTGTCTACCATTGCTCGGGTGGTTTAGCTGTTGAGTCTGATGTTCACATACATTAGCTCACTGCCTCCTGCTTTTTGTTGCTTCGGCTTCATGTTCTCCCCCACTTGACCCCGCAATGCATTCAACAAATGCATCGCACCCATTCGGGGTCCTTGCGATTTCTCATCGTCGCTACCTAATTCGGAGCTACACGAACTGAGAGCAACTGCCTTGCCCTTGTCTGGCTTGGGGGGATTGATGGAAGCCGACAAGGCATTGAGTGCCTGCTTTTGTGGGCACTCCCACACACTGTGTGGCCCTCCGCACAAGAAACATCTTCTCGGTTTTGAGGCCCTGCCATTTGAGTTCGGCCTCTTATGGAAACTCTTCTTCCTTAGCTCGCCCCTAGGTTCCTTCCCAGGAGGATACCTTGGTTGGTGATTTCCTGTAGACTGTTTTTTCTTCCTCAGGTCCTATGAAGAAACAAAGTCGGTGAGCCTTTCTGCGGCTACAATTGCTCCAACCAGATCAGTGACATTCCGTCGATGAAGTTCCTGTTGAGCCCATGGCTTCAGGCCGTCAAGAAAGCTAAACAGCTTATCTTTTTTAGACATGTCGTGAATATCTAATATCAGTGCAGAAAATTGTTTCACATAGTCCCGAATAGAGGTCGTTTGGTGGAGTTGTCTCAACTTCCTCCTTGCAACGGACTCAGTGTTCCCGGGTAGGAATTGAGTTCTCAACTCACGCTTCAAGTCGTCCCATATGTCCACTTGGCACCGACCTTGTTGAATCTCTTCCCAACGGGTTCTCCACTAAAGCTTTGCATCTCCATTCAGATACATAGTCGCTATCGAAACTTTGGTGTCCTCAGAGTCTGGCCTCATAGCTCGAAAGTAATATTCCATATCAAATAGAAAATTCTCGAGCTCCTTCGCAACTCTAGCACCCCCATAACAATGTGGGTCGGGCGCCCTGAAGCTTTATGTCAGCGCAACACAGGTGTTGCTTCCCCCCGCATTCAATGCCTTTGTGAGCATTGCTACTCTGGAAGTGAGTTCCGTCACCATATCTTGCAAATGTTGCATGGAGTCCTTTGTGTCATCCGTCAGTCGGTCGACTAGGGCTTCAACCTTGTCAATCCGAGATTTAGCTTCTTCTTGCGAGCTCTCTATGCCAAGAAGCCTACTTTGGCCTTGGTAGAGTTCATCCAAGCAAACTTCAAGAACATCCAAGCGGGTTTCCGCCGCTGTGATCCTCTCTCTGTGGCTCTTTTTCCCGGTTGGCGCTCCAGATTGTGCCTCCTCCGCTTGTGGTGAGCAGCCAACTTCTCGCTCATTACGCTCGCTGCCCCGCTCCTCATGAGCAGCTCCAGTAGTGAGAGAGCGAGTTTGCACATGCAGCCCTCCTGCAGCTGCTTGGGGCAACATTCCGGCTTGCCCCATTTTGCTCGATTCACCACATTGTTTCGCCAAGGCGAGATTGCGAAGTTTCTTCGCTACTTGCTTGAATTGCTTGCTTGTTCTGATACCACAATGTCACGCACTTAGCTAGAATTGCCTAAGTGGCGAGGCCCCCTTGCGACAAGCCATCGACTTAGCTGAAGTTGCCTAAGTCAAGAATCGCCTTTGCGCCCACTTCGATCAGACTTAGCTTGGATTGCCTAAGTCTTGAGGCGCCCTTGCGACATACGCATCCTCAAAGGGTCAGCCAAACTGCAACCTCATGCAGGTCCTGTAGGACCTGTAAAAAGAAAAGTTGATTAGTCTTGAAACGAGCGGCGGACAAGTCCTGACGTCTCACGAAGAGGGAAGATTTACAAGCAATTGAGCGAGTACTTAGAGTGCAAGAAAGCAGAGAAAGAGAGGAGGAAAACAAGGACTTTAGAAGGGTGAATGAGCAGCTGCCGCAAATACCTACTACCTAAGTGCCGAGCGCGAAGGCAAGTTTTCGTCAAGTTGACATGCAAACTTGTGAAAGTGTTCAACATCCAACAATATACCGAAGCCCCATCCAGCCCTGTGCCACCCGGGGGGTTCCAGGGTGCTGAGATGGTTGACATTTCGTGCGGGGCAGCGGGCTACAGAAATCAGCCTGCGGCATGTGAAAACGAAGCCATTTTGGGGGTTTTTGGGCAGATGCAGCGAGCGATCATTCTGCTGTGCTACAGTTGCTATTTTTTATATTTTTATAAGGAAAAACACACCAAAACATGGCAAAATAGGCTACCAAGGATATGTACATGCATGGGCAAGCGACGAATGGAACGTTGAACGAAGTTGCTATGAGTGTGCGATGATCGTTCGCGACAGCGCAGCCAAAAATGGCCTGTTTTGGCCCGTTTTAGGCTATTTTTGGGCTGTTTTCGCGTGCTGCGGCGACCGCGGCGAGCGGCGCGAAACGTCAGCCATCTCAGCACCCTGGAACCCCCCGGGTGGCGCAGGGCTGGATGGAGTTTTTGGTGAAAAGGGATGGTGCTACCCGCCGCTTCGCTCACTGTCCACCGCTCGTCGCTCACTTGCGCGGCAAAAAATGGCCTGTTTTGGCCCATTTTGTGCTGTTTATGGGCTGTTTTTGCATGCTGCGGTGACTGTGTTGAGCGGCGCGAAACGTTAGCCATCTCAGCACCCTAGAACCCCCCGGGTGGCACAGGGCTAGATGGGGCTTTCGGTTAATAAGGACGGTGCTTCCCACTACTTCGCTCACTGTCCACCGCTCCTCGCTCGCTCGTGCAACCAA
Organism: Musa beccarii; assembly: GCA_024322285.1. Classification (NCBI taxonomy): domain Eukaryota; kingdom Viridiplantae; phylum Streptophyta; class Magnoliopsida; order Zingiberales; family Musaceae; genus Musa; species Musa beccarii. The sequence continues at coordinate 21,382,556 of CM044396.1, forward strand.
AATGGCCTATTTTGGCCATTTTTTGGGTTGTTTTTGCGTGCTGCGGTGACTGCGTTGAGCGGCACGAAATGTCAGCCATCTTAGTACCCTGGAACCCCCTGGGTGGCATAGGGCTGGATGGGGCTTTCGGTTAACAAGGACGGCGCTGCCCATCGCTTTGCTCGCTGTCCACCGCTCGTCGCTCACTCGCGCGGTCAAAATGGCCTGTTTGGCCTGTTTTAGGCTATTTTTGGGTTATTTTTGCGTCGCTTTGCGGTGACCACGGTGGCGGCGAAACGTCGACCATCTCAAGCACCTAGACCCCGGGTGGCATAGGGCTTGATGGGGCTTTCGGATTAACGATGTGCAGTGCTTTGCCGCCGCTTCGCTCATTGCTCTCCGCTCGTCGCGCTTCCTCAGCAGACCAAAAATGGCCTGTGTAGGCCCATTTTGTGCTTTTTATGGGCTATTTTTCGTGCTGCGGCGACCACGTTGAGCGGCTCAAAACGTCAGCCATATCAGTACCCTTGAAACCACTGGGTGGCACAGGGCCGGATGGGGCTTTCGGATGACAGGGACGGTGCTGCCTACCACTCGTCGCTCATAGTCCGCCGCTCGTCGCTCCCTCGCGCAGCAAAAAATGGCCTGTTTTGGCCCGTTTTGGGCTATTTTTGGGCTGTTTTCGCGTGCTGCGGCGACCGCGGCGAGCGGCGCGAAACGTCAGCCATCTCAGCACCCTGGAACCCCCCGGGTGGCACAGGGCTGGATGGGGCTTTCGGATAGGACGGTGCTGCCCGTCGCTTCGCTCGCTGTCCACCGCTTGTCGCTCGCTCGCGCGGCCAAAAATGGCCTGTTTTGGCCCATTTTGGGCTGTTTTTGGGCTATTTTTGCGTGCTGCAGCGATCGCGGTGAGCAGCATGAAACGTCAGCCATCTCAGCACCCTGGAATCCCCCGAGTGGCACAGGCCTGGATGTGGCTTTCAGTTAACACAGACGGTGCTGCCCGTTGCTTCGCTCGCTGTCCGCCGCTCGTCGCTCGCTCGCGTGATAGAACCCTAGAGGAATTCTATAGAGATTGATCTTTGAGGGAGATCAACCCTTGGAACGCTATAGGGGTTTCACCCTCCAAGTAGCCTAGTGATTGCAATTGTAAATTAATCTTTCTTATTCCAAAGAGGTGGAGGCTACAAGCTTATATAGAGCTCCAAACCCTAGCCCTAGGGGCTGCTTCCTAAGTGAACTACCCAATTTGCCCTCAACCTTAGCGGGCTGGCCCACTAACAAGGGGGGGCGACGGCTAAGAAGCCCAAAGACCCAAATATAAACCCTAGCCTCTCTTCTTTATAGGATAGAGGCGGTTAGGTGGGGTTTATTACATTCTCACAGGATTTTTATTAGCTGCTACATGGTTGAGTAGGACCTAACCCTGCTAGTGTCCTATCAAGCCCGCCCTCTTCAAATCAGCCTTGTCCTCAAGGCTGGGGTTCCATGAACTTAGGGAACCGGGACTTCAGTTCCTCATACGATTCTCATGTGGCATCTTCGAGTGGTAAATTAGTCCGATATATTAGTACTTCAGTAGAGGGACGTCGACGACGCATCATGACTCTACGGTCGAGGATGGCTTGTGGTTGGGCTTGAATATTTTCATCATCAGTGGTGTTGGGCAGTTGGATCTGGGGTGTCTTGTGTTCTCCCAACTTGGGCTTCAAGCATGACACATGGAAGACAGGGTGAATTTTGGCATCTTTGGGTAATTTAAGTCTGTACGCCATAGCTCCAATACACTCTATGATCTGATAGGGCCCATAAAAACGTGGAGATAGCTTCATAGAGGCTCGTGTGTTGATGGATAGTTGCTTGTATGGTTGTAGGCGAAGATAAACCCAGTCTCCTACTAAAAATTCTCTTTCACTTCTTCGTGTGTCAGCTTGTTGCTTCATTCTAGCTTGAGCAGTAGAGAGATTATCCTTTAGCAGCTGTAGGAGTTTGTCCCTGTCAATTAAATCTTGGTCGACTTGATCTACCTTAGCCGAGCCAATTACATACTTTGGAATCACAGGAGCCAGCCGACCATACAATGCTTCATATGGGGTACATTTTGTAGATGAATGATATGTAGTATTGTACCACCATTCGGCCCAGGGGAGCCATTTCGTCCACTCCCTTGGTCAATCACTAGTGAAACACCGAAGGTATGTCTCTAAACATCTGTTCACCACTTCTGTTTGGCCGTCAGTTTGTGGATGATGTGCAGTGCTCATCTTTAGTTTGGTGCCCTATAACTGAAATAACTCGGTCCAAAATTTACTAGTGAAGATCCTATCACGATCACTTACAATGGACCTTGGCATCCCATGCAGTTTAATAATATTTTCTATGAAAATCTGAGCAATACTAACAGCAGTGTAGGGATTTCGCACAGCACAAAAATGAGCATATTTCGTAAGTCGATCAATCACCACAAGGATTGTGCTTTTACCTTTGGAAGGTGGCAGCCCTTCGATGAAGTCCATGGAGATGTCAGTCCACACCGAGTCTGGTATGGGTAGTGGTTGTAGTTTCCCTGGATTCGCCACTGTTTCACCTTTTTGCTGTTGACATACATCACATTGTGCTACGTATTCAGAAATAACTTTTTTCATCCCTTTTCAATAAAAGTTTTGCTTCACTCTTTTGTAGGTTTTTAGAAATCCGGAGTGCCCTGTTGAAGGTGTGGAGTGCATTTCGTGTAGAATGACTTTGATGCAAGGGGAGTTTGGTATAAGCACAATACGACCTTTATAGCATAGATCCCTCGAATCCCAAGTATAGTGAGCTATTGCACTTGGATCCTCCAATTTTTTGATGATGTTGCTGGTTTCTGGATCCTTCTTCCATTCCAACCTAATGCCCTTGAGGAAGCCAGTGGTAGGAAGAGAGATAGCTGAAACTTCAGCTTGCTGAGGGAGTCGTGAGAGTGCATCTGCAACAACATTTTCTTTCCCCTTTTTGTAAATAATTTCATAATCAAATCCTAGAAGTTTGTTTACCCATTTTTGCTGCTCCGGGGATGATATCTTCTACCAAGTTCCGTCTTTCTTGCGCACAAGTAGCACCGGTGAAGAGTAGGGGCTGCAGCTTGGTCGAATCACCCCTGTTTTGAGCATTTCCATCACGATTTTCTCAATTTCATCTTTCTGGACATGAGAATAGCAGTAAGGCCGAGTGTTTGCTGGTGGTTTGCTTGGAAGGATTGGAATCCGGTGGTCATGTTGCCGAGTAGGAGGAAGACCGCACGGTTCAGCAAAAACATCATCAAATTCAACAAGCAGTTAGGTGATCTTTTGATTTTTAATTTCTGTTTTCTCCCCTCTCAGTTCTGCTGGAGATGCATAAGAAAGCCACCATTTATCTTGTGTAAAACTTTCTCCATTCGTTGAGTTGAAGCGGTGGTTACATTGCTTCGCGCTTCCCGCGTAGGGTGACACATTTACCTTTGCAATAGAATTTCATAATCAATTTGGAAAAGTTCCAAGAGACATCACCTAGTGTCGTCAGCCATTCTATGCCCAGCACAGCCTCATAATCATCAATTGGTAGGAGGAAGGAGTCAGCAACAATTTCTTGGTCCTGTAGTAATAGTTTCACCTGCGAGCATCTTTGGTCCCATTTTAGGATTCGACCGTCGGTGACCTTTACGTCGAACTTGCTGCAACCTTCGATGTGGAGCACCATCCGAGCAGCAACCTTACTATTTAGAAAGTTATTAGTGCTGCCTGTATCGATGAGAACGGTGATCGGTTGTTGTTTGAGCAGGCCTCTAACTTTCATCGTTTGCGGATTTGAGTAGCCGGCTAGCGCATGTACCATAAAGTCGACCGATTGTGGCTCTTCGTCCACATCTTCATCCTCATGTTCAATACTCTCTTCTAGCTATTCACTGATCTCTTCTTCCACTGGTTCAATCACAAGAAGTCTCCCCTTTTTACAGCGATGCTCGCGACTCCACGGCTCGTCACAATGCCAACATAACCCCTTGGCAGATTGGTCTAGAAGCTCTTCTCTTGTCAACCTTTTTGGTGCAGGAGCTCGGCTGACAGTAGGAGGGGCTGAGGGCTTCAATATTGCTGGTCGGGGAGTGACCCTAGTCCTCAGGGCTTCGTGATTTAATCGCTCCTCCTGAAGTCGTGCGAAAGAGATGGCTGCCATAAGCGTGTACGGTTGTCGTGCTTTAACTTCTCCCCGGATCTCTGGCTTCAAGCCCTCAATGAATGTCCCCAATAACTATTTTTCAGACCAATCATGAGTTTGATTAGATAATCTTTCAAACCTGGTTTGATACTCCAGGATGGTGGAGGTTTGTCGGATCTTTGCTAGTTGTCCGTCGATGTTCTCGTAATCAGTTGGTCCGAAGCGGATCAGCAGTCCTTCTTTGAATTGTCACCATGAGAGGACTCCATGAGTGTGTTCAAACTAATCAAACCATTGTATGGCATCCCCTTCAAGATGTATAGCTGTAATTTCCACCATAGATGTGTCCGTAGTTTTGTGATAACGAAAATATCGCTCCGCGCGCGAGATCCAACCAATCGGGTCTCCTTCTTCCCATCTAGGGAAGTCCACCCTCATGCGTGGATAGTAGGGATCAGTTATAGAGCCTCCCTTCTCTTGGGAGTCATCTCTTCGGCCAGAGCTCTCTCCTTGATGAGATTTCTTTGGGCTCGGTGATCGACCCAAACTGAGTTCGGCAAAGAGAGCCCGAATCTTATCCTCCATTCGCGTCTCGAAGGCTTCGAATTTAGCATTTATCGCCTCCTCGGATGCCATAGTATATGCCTCCAGATCTATAATATTAAGATCTCTCTTTTGTTGCCGGATTAAAGGCATGAATTGTTTGAGGGAAGTGGTGGCCGAAAGGGTTTGTGGATTGGTGGATGTAGGCTGCGGTTTAGGCTTGTTTTATGGCTGTTTTGGGTGCTGTTTGGGGCTGCGATTTGATGGAGTTTTGGGCTGAGATGGTAGTGGATGAAGGTTAGGGAAGAGGGTTTTGGATCTGTGGTAGATCGTAGCAAAGTTTTGACAAAAAATCAGAAGAAATTGCTACCTATATGCGCTGTCTCGTAAGAGCAGAATTGTCGTCAAAGAAATAGTGGTTTCTCGACGAAATTTCCAGCGAAAACTTAGGGGTTTGAGGAGGGGGTTTGATGGTAGAATCTTAGTTTAGATAGCAACAAGGATAACAAATTGGATCAAGAAATTTTGGCAGCAAAGTAGCAAAGAAATCAGTGCAAGTTGCGATAGCAGAATTCTCGTCAAAAAATTTCAGCAGTTTATGATGAGAGATTGCAGCAACACACGAATTTGTTTCTGTGATGAATTCCACAATAGATCAATCATAGATGGGAGCCAAGATGATCTATGAGATGCACAAAAAATTTCGTTTAAAAAGGATAATGATTAGATCGGTTAAAGCCAGCAACACACGGCTGAAATTTTCTGCAGCAATCCTTCGTTCGAAAAGATGGTAACTTTTGCGACGCAAGGAATTTGCAGCAAGGGAACGATTGAAAAACTTCTTTTTGATATTTTAGATGAAAAATTGCAGCAGCAAAAGGTATTGGTGGTAGAAAAATACCAGATCTCTGATGCAATTAGAGGTGGCGACTGTAGATTGATTTGATCTACGTCACGAGATGACGGTGGAGACGACGACGTCAAGAGCAATTGTGGGAATTGCTTGGCTAATGGTGGGCGGCAGGGATGGCAGCAAAAGCAGCAAGATCGCTGCTCTGAGACCAGATGATATAACCTTAGAGGAATTCTATAGAGATTGATCTTTGAGGGGGATCAACCCTTGGAATGCTATAGGGGTTTCACCCTCCAAGTAGCCTGGTGGTTGTAATTGTCGATTAATCTTTCTTATTCCAAAGAGGTGGAGGCTACAAGCTTATATAGAGCTCCAAACCCTAGACCTAGGGGCTGCTTCCTAAGTGAACTACCCAATTTGCCCTCAACCTTAGCGGGCCGGCCTAGTAACAAGGGGGTCGACGGCTAAGAAGCCCAAAGGCCCAAATATAAACCCTAGTATCTCTTCTTTATAGGATAGAGGCAGCTAGGTGGGGTTTATTATATTCTCATAGGGTTTTTATTAGCTGCTACATGGTTGAGTAGGACCTAACCCTGCTAGGGTCCTATCATCGCGCCGCCAAAAATGGCCTGTTTTAGCCCATTTTGGGCTATTTTTGGTTTGTTTTTGCGGTTGCGATGACTGCGGTTAGCCGCGCGAAACGTCAGCCATCTCAGCACCCTGGAACCCCGGGTGGCACAAGGCTGGATGTGGCTTTCGGATACCAGGGACGGTGCTGCTCGCCACTTCTCTCGCTGTCCACCGCTCGTCGTTCGCTCGCGCGGCCAAAAATAGCCTTTTTTGGCCAGTTTTGGGTTGTTTTTGCATGCTGCGGTGACCACGGTGAGCAGTGAGAAACGTCAGCCATCTCAGCACCTTGGAACCCCCCGGGTGGCACAGGGCTGGATGGGGCTTTCGGTTAACAAGGCCGGTGCTACCCGCCGCTTCGCTCTTTGTCCAATGCTCGTCGCTCGCTCGCACGACCAAAATGACCGGTTTTGGCCCGTTTTGGGCAGTTTTTGCTTGCTGCGGTAACCGCGACGAGCGGCGCGAAACGTCAGCCATCTCAGCACCCTGGAACCCCCTGGGTGGCACAAGGCTAATTGGGGCTTTCAGTTAATAGGGATGGTTCTGCTCGCCACTTCGCTCGCAGTCCATCGCTCGTCGCTCGGTCGCGTGGCCAAAAATGGCCTGTTTTGACCCGTTTTGGGCTGTTTTTGCATGCTGCGGTGACCGCGTTGAGCGACACGAAACGTCAGCCATCTCAGCACCCTGGAACCGCCCGGGTGGCATAGGGCTAGATGGGGCTTTCGGTTAATAGGCACGGTGCTACCCGTCGCTTCGCTCAAAGTCCACCGCTCGTCATTCGCTTGCGCAGCCAAAAATGGCCTGTTTTGGCCCTTTTTGACTATTTTTGCCTACTGCGGTGACCGCGTTGAGCGGCGCGAAACGTCAGCCATCTCAACACCCTGGAACCCCCCGGATGGCACAGGGCTAGAAGGGGCTTTCGATTAATAGGGACGGTTCTGCCCACCGCTTCGCTCGCTGTCCACCGCTCGTCGCTCGCTTACGCGGCCAAAAATGGTCTATTTTGGGATGTTTTATGGCTGTTTTTACATGCTGCAGTGACCACATTGAGCGGCGCGAAACGTCAGTCATCTCAACACCCTGGAACCCACCGAGGGGCATAGGGCTGGATGGGGCTTTCGGTTAATAGGGATGGTGCTGCCCGCCGCTTCGCTCGCTGTCCACCGCTCATCGCTCGCTCATGCGGCCAAAAATGGTCTGTGATAGAATCCCAGAGGAATTCTATCGAGATTGATCTTTAAGGGGGATCAACCCTTGGAACGCTATAGGGGTTCCACCCTCCAAGTAGCCTGGTGGCTGCAATTATAGATTGATCTTTCTTATTCCAAAGAGGTGGAGGCTACAAGCTTATATAGAGCTCCAAACCCTAACCCTAGGGGTTGCTTCCTAAGTGAACTACCCAATTTGCCCTCAACCTTAGCTGGCCGCCCAAGAATAAGGGGGGTTACATGGTTGAGTAGGACCTAACCCTGCTAGGGTCCTATCAAGCCCGCCCTCTTCAAATCAGCCTTGTCCTCAAGGCTGGGGTTCCATGAACTCAGGGAACCGGGACTTCAGCTCCTCATATGATTCCCATGTGGCATCTTCAAGTGGTAAATTAGTCCAATGTACTAGTACTTCAGTAGAAGGACGTTGACGACGCATCACGACTCTGCGGTCGAGGATGGCTTGTGGTTGGGCTTGAATATTTCCATCATCAGTGGTGTTGGGCAGTTGGATCTGGGATACCTTGTGTTCTCCCAACTTGGGCTTCAAGCATGACACGTGGAAGACAGGGTGAATTTTGGCATCTTTAGGTAATTTAAGTCTGTACGCCACAGCTCCGATACGCTCTATGATCTGATAGGGCCCATAAAAACGTGGAGATAGCTTCATGGAGGCTCGTGTATTGATGGATAGTTGCTTGTATGGTTGTAGGCGAAGATAAACCCAGTCTCCTACTAAAAATTCTCTTTCACTTCTTCGTGTGTCAGCTTGCTGCTTCATTCTAGCTTGAGCGGTAGAGAGATTATTCTTTAGCAGCTGTAGGAGTTTGTCCCTGTCAATTAAATCTTGGTCGACCTGATCTACCTTAGCTGAGCCAATTACATACTTTGGAATCACAGGAGCCGGCCGACCATATAATGCTTCATATGGGGTACATTTTGTAGATGAATGATATATAGTATTATACCACCATTCGGCCCAGGGGAGCCATTTCGTCCACTCCTTTGGTCGATCACTAGCGAAACACCGAAGGTATGTCTCTAAATATCTGTTCACCACTTCTGTTTGGCCGTCAGTTTGTGGATGATATGCAGTGCTCATCTTGAGTTTGGTGCCCTGTAACTGAAATAACTCGGTCCAAAATTTACTAGTGAAGACCCTGTCTCGATCACTTACGATGGACCTTGGCATCCCATGTAGTTTAACAATATTTTCTATGAAAATCTGAGCAATACTAATAGCAGTGTAGGGATTTCGCACAGCACAAAAATGAGCATATTTCGTAAGTCGATCAACCACCACAAGGATTGTGCTTTTACCTTTGGAAGGTGGCAACCCTTCGATGAAGTCCATGGAGATGTCAGTCCATACCGAGTATGGTATAGGTAGTGGTTGTAGTTTCCCTGGACTCGCCACTGTTTCACCTTTTTGCTGTTGACATACATCACATTGTGCTACGTATTCAGAAATAATTTTTTTCATCCCTTTCCAATAAAAGTTTTGCTTCACTCTTTTGTAGGTTCTTAGAAATCCGAAGTGCCCTGCAAAAGGTGTAGAGTGCATTTCGTGCAGAATGACTTTGATGCAAGGGGAGTTTGGTATAAGCACAATACGACCTTTATAGCATAGATCCCTCGAATCCCAAGTATAGTGAGCTATTGCGCTTGGATCCTCCTCTAATTTTTTGATGATGTTGCTGGTTTCTGGATCCTTCTTCCATTCCTCCCCCTCTGGTTGGTGCTGGAGATGCATAAGAAAGCCACAATTTATCTTGTGTAAAACTTTCTCCATTCGTTGGGTTGAAACGGTGGTTACGTTGCTTCCACGCTTCCCGCGTAGGGTGACCTGTTTACCTTTGCAATAGAATTTCATAATCAATTTGGAAAAGTTCCAAGAGACATCACCTAGTGTCGTCGCACCATTCTATGCCCAGCACAGCCTCATAATCATTAATTGGTAGGAGGAAGAAGTCGGCAACAATTTCTTGGCCCTGCAGTAATAGTTTCACCTGTGGGCATCTTTGGTCGCATTTTAGGATTCGGCCGTCGGCAACCTTTACGTCGAACTTGTTGCAACCTTCGATATAGAGCGCCATCCGAGCAGCAACCTTACTATTTAGAAAATTATTAGTACTGCCTGTATCGATGAGAACAGTGATTGGTTGTTGTTTGAGCAGGCCTCCAACTTTCATCGTTTGCGGATTTGAGTAGCCGGCTAGCGCATGTACCATAAAGTTGGTTGATCGTGGCTCTTCTTCCACATCTTCATCCTCATGTTCAAGACTCTCTTCTGGCTGTTCACTGATCTTTTCTTCCACTGGTTCAATCACAAGAAGTCTCCCCTTTTTACAACGATGCTCGCGGCTCCACGGCTCGTCACAATGCCAACATAACCCCTTAGCAGATCGGTCTCGAAGCTCTTCTCTTGTCAACCTTTTTGGTGCAGGAGCTCGGCTGATAGTAGGCGAGGCTGAGGGCTTCAATATTTCTGGTCGGGGAGCGACCCTAGTCCTCCGGGCTTCATGGTTCAATCGCTCCTCCTGAAGTCGTGCGAAAGAGATGGCTGCCATAAGCGTGTACGGTTGTCGCGCTTTAACTTCTCCCGGATCTCGGCTTTAAGCCCTCAATAAATGTCCCTAATAACTATTTTTCAGACCAATCATGAGTTTGATTAGATAACCTTTCAAACCTGGTTTGATACTCCTGGATGGTGGAGGTTTGTCGGATCTTTGCTAGTTGTCCGTCGATGTTCTCGTAATCGGTTGGTCCGAAACGGATCAGCAGTCCTTCTTTGAATTGTCGCCATGAGAGGACTCCATGAGTATGTTCAAACCAATCAAACCATTGTATGGCATCTCCTTCAAGATGTATAGCTGCAATTTCTACCATAGATGCATCTGCGGTTTTGTGGTACCGAAAATATCGCTCCGCGCGCGAGATCCAACCAATCGGGTCTCCTTCTTCCCATCTAGGGAAGTCCACCCTCATGCGTGGATAGCAGGGATCGATCATAGAGCCTCCCTTCTCTTGGGAGTCATCTCTTCGGTCAGAGCTCTCTCCTTGATGAGATTTCTTTGGGCTCGGTGTTCTACCGAAACTGAGTTCGGCAAAGAGAGCCCGAATCTTATCCGCCATTCGCGTCTCGAAGGCTTCGAATTTAGCATTTATCGCCTCCTCGGATGCCATAGTATATGACTCCAGATCTGTAATATTAAGATCTCTCTTTTGTTGCCGGGTTAAAGGCATGAATTGTTTGAGGGAAGTGGTGGTTGAAAGGGTTTGTGGATCGGTGGATGTAGGTTACGGTTTAGGCTTATTTTGTGGCTGTTTTGGGTGCTGTTTGGGGCTGCGATTTGATGGAGTTTTGGGCTGAGATGGTAGTGGATAAGGGTTAGGGAAGAGGGTTTTAGATCTGTGGTAGATCGCAGCAAAGATTTGACAAAAATCAGTAGCAATTGCTGCCTATGTGCGCTGCCTCGTAAGAGAAGAATTGTCGTCGAAGAAATAGCGATTTCTCGACGAAATTTCTAGTGAAAACTCAGGGATTTGAGGAGGGGTTTTGATGGTAGAATCTTAGTTTAGATAGCAACAAGGATAACAAATTGGATCAAGAAATTTCGGCAGCAAAGCAGTAAGAAATCGGTGCAAGTTGCGATAGCAGAATTCTCGTCAAAAAATTTCAGCAGTTTGTGCGAGAGATTGCAGCAACACACGAATTTGTTTTTGAGATGAATTCCACAATAGATCAATCACAGATGGGAGCCAAGATGATCTATGAGGTGCACAAAAAATTTCGTTCAAAAAGGATAACAATTAGATCGGTTAAAGGCAGCAACACGCGGCTGAAATTTTCTGCAGCAATCCTTCGTTCGCAAAGATGGTAACTTTTGCGACGCAAGGAATTCGCAGCAAGGGATCGATAGAAAAACTTCTTTTTGATATTTTAGATGAAAAATTGCAGCAGCAAAAGGTATTGGTGGTAGAAAAATACCAGATCTCTGATGCAATTGGAGGTGGTATTTGATCAGAGATTGATTTGATCTACGTCAAGAGATGACGGTGGAGACGACGACGTCAAGAGCAATTGTGGGAATTGCTTGGCTAATGGTGGGCGGCAGGGATGGCAGCAAAAGCAGCAAGATCGCTGCTCTGATACCAGATGATAGAACCCCAAAGGAATTCTATAGAGATGATAGAACCCCAGAGGAATTCTATTGAGATTGATCTTTGAGGGGATCAACCCTTGAATCGCTGCTATCGATACCAAATGATAGTTCCAATTCTATCGAGATTGATCTTTGAGGGGATCAACCCTTGGAACGCTATAGGGGTTCCACCCTCCAAGTAGCCTGGTGGCTGCAATTGTAGATTGATCTTTCTTATTCCAAAGAGGTGGAGGCTACAAGCTTATATAGAGCTCCAAACCCTAACCCTAGGGGTTGCTTCCTAAGTGAACTACCCAATTTGCCCTCAACCTTAGCGGGCCGGCCCAGTAACAAGGGGGGCGGCGGCTAAGAAGCCCAAAGACCCAAATATAAACCCTAGCCTCTCTTCTTTATAGGATAGAGGCGGCTAGGTGGGGGTTTATTACATTCTCACAGGGTTTTTATTAGCTGTTACATGGTTGAGTAGGACCTAACCCTGCTAGGGTCCTATCATGCATGGCCCGTTTTGGGCTGTTTTAGTTTTTAGTGGTGGAGCGATTTCACCATCTCGGACTCTGGAACCCCGGGGGTGGGAGCAGGGTGGATTGCTTTCGGATAACAAGGAACGATGTCCACCACTCGTCGCTCGGTCGTGTGGCCAAAAATGGCCTATTTTGGCCCGCTTTGGGCTATATTTGGGCTTTTTTGGCCCTTTTAACGCGAGCTCGCTGCTTGCTCATGAGGCATTTTTGAGTTGTTTTGTGTGTTGCTGGCGGCGTGAAACGTCAACCATCTCAACATCCTGGAACCCCTCAGGTGGCACAGGGCTGGATGGGGCTTTGGGGTACCAGGGACATTGCTGCCCATTGCTTCGCTCGCTGTCCGCTGCTCGCTGCTTTTTGGGTAGTTTTTTCATGCTG